>VXAC01004726.1:509529-579841 GCA_013399225.1 Rhipidura dahli | reverse complement strand
AAATTGTTTCTCTGCAAGGCCCCTCTGATCTTAAACCATCTTTGTATAAAATAGGTGGATCCCTGTTAAGTTCAGAAAGAAAATACTTCTAAAGATCTTGTGCTAAAGTGTATCAAACTAAGGTTTGAAAAACTGAAGGAAAATGTATTTCTGACTACGTGTGTCTGAGTCACTGATGTTGCAGTATCATCTTAGTCCTTGCCAATACTCTTCCCTTTGCTAAACTTTACAACTGTGCAAGATCATTAGAAGTCCCTAAGGTGGCTTAAGGGAACACTTTTTTCATCTTGCAGTTCTATTGACTTTCTTAGGAAATTGATTTTTCCACAGAAGAGAGCATAGGGTTTTATGTAATATCTTGTTTGAATCCTTCAGTTCTCCTTCTAAGTCTGTCAGGGTAAGTAACCTTTATAATGCATATTTTGATATGCAACATGTACAGTCCAGAACTATGTATGTGAATTGTTAACCTTGTGGTGTTATTATTAAATGTAACAGGTTTATGTCCAAACCCCACTCATAGAAAAATGAGGGAATTCCTTCACTGGCAAGTATTTTCCTGACTTCCAGCATAAAAAGAAAAAAAAAACCTGTTTTTTCTTGGGGGAAAAATATACTGGAAAAAAGACAAACATATGCAAGTTTGTGTCCTTCTTTGTGTTATTTGTTATGACATCATTTTACCTGATGCTGTTCAAAATAGTTACATAAAAACTATAAAACCAGAAAGAAGGAAAAAAGGCAAAAAAAGGAGTACTCTATTGTCTTCCTGTAAAATAAAAAGAAAAATAACATTCATTTAAAATTTGGTTGCAGGATCTAAAGCCTGGAAACTTGGCAGTAAATGAAGACTGTGAATTGAAGGTAAGGTATGTTTATTTGAAAAAACAGTCAGATGTGTTAGAAGACAGAAGACAACAGGTGCAGCAGCTGAAGACGTGTTGGCTGGTTTCAGTGCTGGGCCAGGCTTTTTGTTCTTGAATCACAATTGGCCTGTACATCCTCACAAAGCAACAGGGAATTTGAATGGGGGCTTTTGTGTCCTGATGTGTAAGGACACATCAGATCTTGTCACCAGGGTTTCCTCCCTAAAAGATACATAAGAGTTTATGGGAGTGATGTGAAAATTGTTATGTGAGAATTCCAACTTTGAATAAATAGAAAAAGTCTTAATTCTACAAGCTGGGAGATAGAGAAGATCAGAGGTTGTGAAGGACAGACACCCTTAATGGAATAAAATAAAAGGTGATGCAAAATTTAGTATACAGCATACAAACTATATACTTGCATGTAGCCATTGTAATACAACTTTTTGGTCTTTAGAGACTGACCTGAATGTTCTAGGGTCCTGTGATTTTAGAGTTTTCCTATCTAACACAAAAAGCCACTGACTTTTCCTGGCTTGCAGGTGGCCAAATGGTGAGTGGATCCCAGGGTATGGGAAAAGAAGAGAATCTAGAAAAAGCACTTGTATGTGGTTTTCGTTTCCCACACCTCCACCTGTACAAATATATTTTGAGATGCAGGCCAGGTCTTAGACATTATTTCATAATACGGTCTCCTGATCTGTATCTACTCATTTAACATATTTTTTTCTGCACACTCTCCAAGTCAGTTTAGGCAGGCACAGGATCACGTTGCCAGGGATAGTCCAACCATTTTCCCCCATGTCTGTGCACTCGGCATCTTTCCTTGCATCAACTCCAGGGACGATGAGGCTGTAGGCAAGTTGGAACAATTCCTTGAATGGGTAGTTAATTAGTAGGCTATTAGTTGTATTTTTCACAATGGGCTTTCTGGTTCCTTCATCTGATGCTCTCAACTCCTACACAGGTATCAGGAAAATGACAGTGAAGGGTGCATGAGGGGAAATCACTGCCCTTTCTGTAGTCTCAAAGTTACAAGTTATTTTTATTACAGTTACTGAAGCAAGTTAGGAAAATTAAGTTTGCTGAGTCAAAGGGGAGATATCCTTGAGGAGCTATGGGGAATTGGCTCATTCTTTCATAATTCACAGATTATAAAAAGGATCTTCAGACTTGCTCTGAAAATTACTGTGGAAATTCCAGCTGAAAAGTTGAAGATTAGAGAGTGAGAATAAAAGTTTTATAGTAAGATAGTTGTTGAAATGGTACCAGGTTAGTATTAAGTACAAATAGGATACGCTTGTTCCTGAGCTTAATGAACATACAAATGAAAATAAATCATAAAGTTAAAACATAATACACAAAAATCCTTGCTGTCATTTTCTATTTTTACAAATCTACAAAACCAAATTGTATTTTAGCTGTTTCCAACTCTACATGTCACAAGCCTTGGTACATAAAATGCCTAAAAAACTCTGACAGAATAGACCGTACCACATCTGGCTTTGACCTGATACATTTTTTTTTTTTCTTTTTCTTCCACCCTCCCTATTTCACTGGGAAAATACAATGTGTGCTGAATATGTAGAATATGTAGTATAAATTAGAAAACCATAAATAAAAGTGCCACTACAAATATTTTGAGTCTAGTAAATCTTCAGTACCCAAAGAATCAGCCACAATCTAGTGCATTTAATTGGTAGGAATAAAAATGTCTCCCTTTGCATTCTATTCCTGTTTTGAAGTTGATTAGTAATCAGCAGTTAAAAGGAAAACATGGAAATGACATTTCAAGTATGGCAATAAAGATAAGCCATAACATTTTGTAGTCTTGATTTGTGAATGAAAATATAATTTTCCTCTTTGTTAGTGCCAGGGAATGATGAAACTATCCTGAAATATTTTAGAATGTTTCAGAGAGCATTACAAAAACATGACTTTTGGTATAGGAATGGCCAGGTGACCCTAGTAAAAACTCCTTCCCTGTCAAACACGTGCAGCCTGATTCACATGGCAGCCTGTGGCTGTTCATGCAAATCTTCATATTTAGTTGTCTGTGTGTGACCATGATTTATCTTCAATAGAACTTTACTTACCCAAGCCTCCTACTTCTTATTAGAAGCATGAACTTTCCGGTAAGTACAAACAGATTGTTGTTCCAGCAGTGGAATTTTCTTGCTGGTGGCTGCATCTTTTGATGGTCCATACAGGTGGCCCTTCTTAAGGCAAATTTTGTAGAAGTTGACAAAAAGCCGTAACATTCATTTTTAATCTTGCTGCTCTACACATTGATATATCTAGAGAGAAATATCTGAGAACCTTAGAAATAAGCTGAATTGTGCATAGTACTTTAAACAAAATAGCACTGGTACTGCATTTTTTACAAAAGGTTTTTCTGTAGTTGATGCTGGAGGTTGAAGAAGACTTGGTGGGACTAAGTGATGGTAATTTCCTACTCTTGTTACAGATTTTCAGTGTGACCTAGAGGAAGTCTTCCCTTGTAGGAGTTACTCATAAAGTAGAAATAACAATACTTTCTTACTTCAGAATTTTGTTGGAACACAGTCTTGAATAATTGTGCCACTTGGGATATGAGAGCAACGGACACTGTCTAAAATCAGTGGTGTTCTTTTACCTGTAACTTGATTCAGTGGTGCCTCTGTGGTCAGGGAATTTTTTGCATTGAATATGTCCAGTATCTTTTTAATTAATAAGTGAATAATTTATTATTTTCTTTACTGGTTTTACAACTTTTGTTGTTGCTATAGGAGTATGTGACTTGAAAAAAAAATTATTCAAACCTCTGTGCTACCTCTGTCTTGATTTTTAAAATGAGAACAAGACACTTCAATGAGAAAAAGATACAAAAATAAACTAATCTCTGCAGATTGCTCCATTTTTTTCCCCCTACAGTTGTAAAGAACTGTATGAACTAGATAACGAGCTGTGTGATCTGAATGTTCTTTCTGCCTCCACTTCAGATCCTGGATTTTGGATTGGCAAGACATACAGACAGTGAGATGACTGGCTATGTGGTTACAAGGTGGTACAGAGCCCCAGAGGTCATACTTAACTGGATGCATTATACTCAGACAGGTCAGTGTCTCTTTAGAAGTATCTTAACAGACCTAAAGCATTCACTGAATCAGGTGATATATAAACAAGACTTTATTTCTGAAATTAATGAGAAATTGGAGGTGGAAATGACAATATAATTATGCACAATTTCCTTGTAGATAAATTGCAGGTAATTATGAGCTTAGGGTTTTTTTATATCTGTTTTCTGAGAGTAACAGGTGATTTAAAAAATTATTTAAATGATACAGATGTGATGGTCTATTCTCTGTTCTTGTGTTCCTGTAAAGGTGTGCTGATTTTTACTCAGGGGAAAATGGCAGATGGAGGGAATTCAAATAACACTAGATAACTATAGAAGTTTTTGAAAGCATTGAAAATTTACTTCCCATCTGCATCTGCCTGTTACTGAGAAACTCATTCTGCATATTATGAGATTATCTCCAGTTTGCTCATTAGAAAGTCTGACAGTTTTACTTGTGCTGTTCATTATACTTGGCAAGGCATACATTTATTTTATAACAGGCTATAAAGGTAATTTTTATACTTCTTCAAAATATGTTTTAAATTAAATTTTATGCACATTTAAATGGACAATTTAATGTGCCTCTTGGTCTTTTTTTCAGTTGACATCTGGTCTGTAGGTTGTATAATGGCTGAGATGATAACAGGGAGACCTCTGTTCAAGGGAAATGATCGTATCCTTCAAATTTATGATACTGATGTAAGAAAAGTATTTATGATACTGATGTAAGAAAATTATGAGAGGTTCTTATGTGATACAGTGAGTGTTCAAAAACTGATGAGTATAAATTGATATTAATAGTAAAATTCCTTGCACCTTTCTCATTAAACCAGTATTTCATATCTTTACCACTTTTGCACACCTGCCAGTTAAAGATTGTATTACTGGTTTTTTTTGGTAGAAGTGTTCTTTAAGTCACATCTCAAATCATCAAGTAAAAGGCTTCTATAGAAAAGCCTTTTTTTTTTTTTTTTGTTTGTGCAATACATATTTTGATTGTTCAGATACTCTAATACTTTTGGACTGATTTTTTTCTAAAAATACAGAACAGGCCTGATAACATTAGAAAATTTTGTAGATGATTCAATATACCTTCCCAAATTATAGGATATTTTCTTTGCCTTTTCTAAGAAAAAATTGAGAACTTCCATCCTTTATAAATCTTCTGTTTAGTCATTGAATTAAGATTTTTACATTATTCCCCAACAGCAAAGAAAGGCATTATTTTTGCTGGATGCTTAGTTTTCTAACGGTAAAAGAATTTTTTCCTTACTTCTGGTATTCAGACCTGGACCAACTCACAGAAATAATGAAAATAACAGGTACACCAACTCAAGATTTTGTTCAAAAATTGCACAGTCAAGATGTGAGTATTCTGCTTTGTCATTTAGTTTTCCATGTTTTAGTTTTACTTTAAGCCATGCTCAGTTCTTAGATAGGCTGAGATAATATGTATTGACTGCTGATATGGTCTGTGATGGTCCCTCTCTGCCTTGAAATGCTTTGTGCACCTGCAATAGCTGCTGGAGGTGGGGGGTGAAATGACAGAAAGTTATCAGAACACTATTTAAATATTTCAAGTTTCCAGTGTTTACCATATAAACAGCTGAGCCGATACATTGCAACTTTTATTATAAAGGTACTGAAAGCATAAAGATACTCAGAAAACCCAGTTGTTACTAAATGTCTCTTTTCTGTTCTTATGTTGTGTCCTTCCAGTATCCTGAAGCCCTTGCTATAAAGAACCTAAACTTATTCATTAGACTACTGTACAATTTAAATATTAAATAATTACTGTATAAGGTTCACTTCTAGAGATTGCTGTAAACTCGCTATGACATTCTTTCAAATAATTCATACATATTCATTTGAATAAATATATTAAAAATGGAGCACTAATAATTAAAGCTTTCCATTGTAATTTCTAAATCATGGTTTTAAAGCTTGATTTCAAAAAATTCCATTCAGGAAGAAGGTGAGTATAATCAGAAAAAATGCATTTGTCAATTTGCCATCAAAATATTGTTGAGCTACCTGTTAAGGACATAGTTAATGTTGTCACATTACAAAGGTAGCAAAGATGTAATTTAATATCTGTGTTTCTTTTAAGGCAAAAAACTATATCAAAAGCCTTCCAAAAGTCCAGAAGAAAGATTTTGCATCCATCTTGAAGTACGCAAATCCTTTGGGTAAGACCGTTTGTGTGGATGTTCTTGTGTTTGCATTGGAGGCAGATGCAGTATGGGTCCTGTGACAGGTGATGTGATGGTTCTTGTGCTGTTCTGTCTCTTGCTCTTCATAATTCATCATTTTGATTGTAGCGGCTGAACTTTGCCAATTTTAAACCCTGCCAGGAATCAGTTGTTTCTTAGAAGCATCAAAAAAAAAAGTATTTTGTATTTTGGGTTTCAATCTAGCACCTGCTCATTGGTTTTACTTGAGCATTTTTCTCAAGAGCCCTGGCAGATTAAGTATATGTAATAAAATTTTCTCTGTACTGTATTTGAACTATGATTCTGAAAGCTCAATCTGATCTGCAGTTGAAATACAAGGAAATGGAAAGCTGACATTTTAGTAATGGAATTAATACATCCTGAGAAACATCTGTGCATTCCTGAGAAGCACTGGCTTGGATTTGATAGATATAAACAGTCAGAACAGCATACCAAGTGTGCATAACTGTTACATGACCTGAGGCAGCCAGAGCTTGGAAATTACTCTCCCTAAGCATTATCAATTCCCCAATGATCTAAACACTCCCAAAGCCAGTTTTATTAGCATATTAATTAGAATAATTGAATTTTCTCAATTTAAGAAGTTAAAATTTTAGGTTCAGATACAGTAGAAATAAATCTGATTAATGAACAACTTACTGCATGGTTAGCTCAGTGACATTCTCAGCTACAGCAAGCTACACATTTCCGTTTAGTTTTTAGGATGTCTCTCCTTATCATTTCTGTGGCCATCTGGCTTCTTCTGGTTTGGGATAGGAGTTTAAAGAGAATATACATGGCAAGCAGGATTTGAAACATCCTGTCCCACACTTCTGCCTCTACTTCCTTTCAGCTGCTCCAAACCCAAGAACATCCTTCCAGGATAGAAAAAGAGAAAATAAACAAATCATTCATCATACCTGTTTACACTAGTCCATTTTGATAGTTTAGCAATGGTTCTGATCCAAAATCCGCAGGAGGGAAACACACGAAATTTTAATGGATTGTTTTGGCTGAGGTTAAAACCACATAGATAAAGTCAGCTCAGATTGTGAGCATGGACAACTAACTTGTCTTTGTGACCTTCAAAGTGTACTTGGTTTGGATTTGGTGACACAGAGCTCAGTTCTTGTTTGCTGTTCGCCAGTTAATTCAGCTGCCGTCAGAGGGTGGTGTACGTTAGAACCACAATGCATGGCAGTGATTAAAGACACCTGGGAAAGCCCCAAGCACAGCAGTCCTGGGGCCAGAAGCTGAGAAGTCATTAGCTGAGATGTTTTTTGTATTGCATACGGAAGCAACAGAACACCTCTGCATTGCATCAGGCTTTGTACACATCCCAGCTTGCTCACAACACTGTCATGCAAAGGAGCTACACTGGCTATCAGTGGACACCCAATGATCCTGCTTTATAACTCCATGTGTCTATTTGAAATACCTCTGGAATCAGGTGTGTGATTTGAATACACTGTTGGTTTTCTGTGCAATAGCTGTAAACCTTTTGGAGAAGATGCTGGTGCTGGATGCAGAGAAGCGAGTCACAGCAGCTGAGGCTTTGATGCATCCTTACTTTGAACCAATTCATGATCCTGAGGAAGAAATTGAAGCTGAGAAATACGACGACACATTTGATAATATGGATCTTCCGCTAGATGAGTGGAAGTGTGAGTTTAATTTTGTGATCTTTTCAAAAATAACCAGATTGAAAGGCCAAGCAGAAATAGAAATGTTTCCCTTTACAAATTAACTTCTCTGCTTTTGATCGAATAGAGTAAATAGACAGCATTAAGAAATGCTACTGATAAGCCAGTGTTCCTCTTATCAAGTCCCTGTGTAAGGATCTCCAAAGTTTTCTTCTCTGCTTCTTAACAGAGGCTGTCCTCCATTTCCTTAATGTTTCTGTCCTCCCTTCTTCTACAACATGGAAAAGCAACCATTTCTCTAACTTGCCTGCCAGTGGATAGGGCAGGTGAACAAATTGACTGTTGCCTCTATAGGACTGCAGTGGTTGCTGACCTTAAAGTTAGGTTCTCTGAGAGAGAAAAAACATATCACTATTAGCAGAGATTCAAGTCTAATCTTATTGTCATCTAAGGTCAGAGGTTTGTATTTTGGCCTTTAAGAGAGGACCTGACTTTTAAATCTAATATGTTCAGTAACTCTTGCTGAAAATATTGCCCACTATACTCAAAAGTAAGTGCTCACATCCCTTTGAAAATACCATTTTAGTAGTGGGCTACTTTTTCAAATCTGAAATGGTGAAAAAATGGTCCTTGATTCCCTTACTTTTTGTACACTTCCTCTCTTTTTGCCTGAAGAGGTCTCTCTCTTCCTGAGCTAGATCAGAGACCAGCCATGCTGGTTGTACCTTGCTCATTCATGTTTGTGCAGCTCTTTTCTCATTAGACCATACCCTTGCTATACCTGTTCTGTTGTTTTGCAGGCATTACATATAAAGAGATACTGAACTTCAAGCCACCACAGACATCAGACTCAAAGGAGACAGCAGTGTAATTGTATGGCTCAGTATTTTCAGAACTCTGAGGAAGGCAGAAGAGTTGTAAATGGTTGTGACATTTCAGGCATATAAAACTTTATAAATAAACTCTATGTAATCTGTTTCATCTGCACTGTGAGAAAGAGCAATGTCCTTTACTCTGCATGTGGAAGTTGGTGCCTTTGGGAGTAGCATTTCAAAAATATCCAGAAACTTATTTCTGCCTACAACTTCTTCCTTCTGCACAAAAGGACTCAGGCTGCAATAAGCTGGTGCTATCATCAAAAGAGCAGGACTAATTCTTCAACTCAGAGATCAGAAGAGTACCAGTTACCATCCCAAGCATCTGGACACACAGTATGTCAGAGATATGCTGCAACTGCTCTCCAAGGCCACTGACCCGTCTTGAATGCAAGAAGTATTCATGTGACTTCCTCTGGAATATTTCACTTTGCTGAGATGCCTGGGAAGGCTAATCATCTGTTACCTCAGGTACTGCAGTGGGTAGCAGAGACACAGCCCAAATGAATGCCTGCCTCCCCTGTCCTGTGTGAGTGGAAGAGAAACTCAGAAGTGTCAGTGTCCTAGATTTTTTCCAAAGTAACCAGCGTAAAAGGACAAGATTTCATAAACTCACTAGGTGAACAGTCGCTGGATATATATAATCATTGTATAATATTTTTCTCTAAATACAGTGCATTTTCTTTGTATAGTAGACTAGGGATCAAGGACTTCCAGGGAGAAATTCTTCAGATTTTCCAAAATTTTGTAAGCTCTCTAACATCTTAGTATTGAAATGATCTCAGACAATGTACTGGTTATAGAATCAGCAGTGCTGATTTTAAAACTAAAGCTGCATGTGGGTCACTGTATGGAAAATGAAATGAGGACCAAAATGATACACTGCAGCTCTTCATCAAGAATACCTGCAGCAAGCTGTTCTTTTCACCGTGTACAAAGTTGTTACCAGGTGAAGAATAATAATTATTACTATTTTTTACCCTTTTGAACTCATCTTACTTGGAAAAACCTTCAGACCTTCCACTGAGAGGTACCTTAGCAAAAGGAGTCAGCTTCCTAATGAGATAGATTGGTTAGATGCTTCATGAGTTCCTCTTACTGTCCTGTCACTGTATTTTCCTAGGTGCTTTGTCTGTAAGGCTCTCTGAGAGGTGGGAAAAGGAATTGGCAAACCTTTATGCAGAATTTCTGTGTGAAATTGCTTGCCTTTCTTAAAAGTAGTGTCTTTACAATTGACTGTTTGGATGTGGGTTATTCCCAGTGTAATAAACTGTGGTGTGTTACTGCTGAGTGAAATGAATGTGAAAGAAGACATTTGATCTTAGCCGGTAGTAACTGGAAAAAAAGAAGAAATTACTTGAGGGTTTTTTGCTTTAATATCTTATAAAAACCGTAAGTTTAATAAAGGCACAGTTACTCTATTTCTTTCAATGAATGTTTGAATTAAGCACCTGTAAATATTAGCATTTGTTTAAAAATTGTTTGTGATGAGCATTGATTAGCTGAGGTGGACACACAGAGAGACTGAATAGTAACAGAAACCTTAAATTAATGTATGTGACAATTCATTTAAAAATACAGTTTCAGGAATGCATGAAAGAAAGGCAGAGAATATGAATTGAATCAAAAGGTTTTTCCAAACTACAGGTTCATCACAGAGGAAGGCACACTTGAGAGTCATACCCCATTTTGCACTATGGACTTTCTGCTTGGTCTACACTTCTATGTTAAATAGAAACTTTATTTTTTACAGAATAGATGTTTTCTCTTAGGATCATGCTCTGTGGTCCTCTTAAAAGTCATGGGAGAAAAGTGCCTATTGGAATTAGTGGTGTTGACAGACCCAGTCAGTGGGAAATGAAAAATGTCAAACACTTACTTGAAAATGCTGCCTCTATATTTTAAATGGATTTCAATATCCTAAATTGTAGAAAATGCCTAAAGTCTGGAGATAATGAAGATGGCTCAAATGTTAGTCAGACTCAGAGGGAGCATTTTTTTAATTGAAAAACTGCTTTGCATTTCCTTCCTAAAGGCCAACACTTTTAGGGCATTTCCACAAAGTCAAGCCCTAAAATTCTCCATTGGCTGAGGTGAACTTTACCCTCTCTTACTTTTAACTTAGCTTTGGAGAAGCAGCCAGCACACATGAAAAATACTTAAGAAGATAATGTTAGTTTTACTTGGTAGTGGAGAAATACAGAACTCTTAAAGTAGCTGAAGACCTTGACGCATATGTCAGCAAAGACAGAAGTACTGCTGGGCCATCAGCAAACAGCAAAGGCAATGTAAAGTTGGTCAAGAAGTTTCTCTGAAGAGACTGAATTCTGTAGAAATAGCTCCCAAGGACAGTAGAGATCTTTAAAAGAACTGTGAGGTGAAAGCAGAAATAATTTGCAGCAGAAGCAGCTGCTACTCCAAAGGGAGAGACAACAGTTCCTATGTTTTTATTTGCTATTCCTACTGGTGCTAAGCAACTCAGGTATAAGAATTCAGTTTCTGTTTGCCTTAAAAGAGAAATGTAAATACATTCTGCATGTACGTGAACTGTGTTGTGACAAATAAAAGTTGGGAGTTTGTTTTTTACACAATAATGGTCTTATTTTCCCAATATGTATTCTGAAATGTATAGTCAGTACTGAAAATACTCTTTTCTGTAAAGGGTACTATATGAAGTAGGGTATGAAAGGGTACCTACTAGTATTGTAGGTACATTTCATGTAATACTAGCTGTTGATATGGTTGCTTTTGGAAGTTAGTCAGAACACAGATGCTAATCTTTCTCTCATTTTCCAAACCTGGAGTTGCCACAGAGCTGATCTGCCTGTACTACTGCCACCAAATTATTTTTTAACAGCTTCTTGGATTTCACCAGGCATCTCTGCTTTGTTCTGAAGGACGGGATTTTGGTCCTTAAAGGCAGTTGCATTTCTCAGCCTGGTTTGAAAATCCAAAGTCAGCTTGATGGTCATCAAGCATCTTTGAGCTGGACAGGGAAGTTTCAGTTAACAGTGTTCCAAAAGGATATATGGGGCTCACATGTTCCCTGACTGTTTTAGAGCAAGATGGTCCCCTTAAGTATCAGTCTTTGTTGCACTGATGACTCACCAAGTGTCGAATTTTGATAATGGTTGTTGTGGGCCAGATGTGGTTCACAACTACCTTTCTTGATTATTTTCTCTTTTTTTAAAAAGGATATTACTGAGGTGCATGCTAATGTGTCCTGCAGAATGTGCTCAGAAGATGCACTTTGTTCTTGATTTGGAATTACTGGGCATATGAGCTGGGTGGAGTTCTTTGAATTTCCTACTTTCTGATCTGCTGTTCAAAAACTAATACCAGATGCTTCTGGTCTGTTTCAGCTAAGGTTGTCAGAGAATGAAACATCTGTTAGATGCTATAATTCCATGGATCTTGGTATAAAATAGCCATGTATTTTGACAGTCCCTTCAGGTACCACATAAAAGAATAGGGGCTGAAAACACCTGCTGTCTCTGCTGATTAATTTTCCATCTCCTGTGTACATTGGGGGCAACTGGTTGTGTAAGTCAAACAATACCAGAAGCAGTTTCATGCACAGCCACACTTAAAATCTCCTAGGTCTTCATAAGAATTCAGAAGCCTGAGTTGTATAAAGATCAAGGGAGGAGGACTTGCATCACACAGATACTCTGAAACTTCATGGACTACCACTTAATGAGCAGCTCTTGTGCACAGATCATTTGCAGCCTGTGGAATAGTAACATCTGAAAACTGCATTTTCACTTAGCAACCACCTGCAGCTCTGTGGCATGGAATCAATGTATGCTTTTTAGCTACCAGAAACAGTATCCCACAAGAAGGTATGTGAGGACAAAGAAAGTGTTTTAATGATTCATCATTTTTGTCTGCTGCTGTTTTGCTCTGTAATAGGAGTTCCTTTATGTTTAACCTTGTTACTTTTCCAAGCAGGAGTTTTCTAGTTCATGGTCTGCTTCATCAGTAAGAACAAGGTGCATTTTCCAGCAAAGTTAAAATGATCCAGGCATGCAGCTCTTACACCTTCCATTGAAGCTTTTTGAATATGTTGTTATCTTTGAGAGGCAAAAGAGACTGCTGGTGAAACAAATGAAATGCAAGGAAAGAAATTGCTCAGGTCCTGTTTGAGAATGCTCTCAGTTTTGCCACACAATATCCTGGGAGCATGTGCTCCTAGGGAGCAGGTAAAGTCTCCTGCTGTGTTTGCATGGTGCCAGCAGCCATGAGGCTCTTGTCAGAGTGATGCTCGTAATACCAACACAAGTCTGCCAGCTAATCCAGTTCAGTCTGATACTAATGGAAAATGCATTATTACTATAACATTATTATATCACAGCTGATAACTAAAATTGTACTTCTCAGGAGACCGTGGGCATTGAGTCCACAGGGGCCTGGGCCACAGCAGCTTTTTTTAGGCATTTTTAAAGTCCCATTTATACATGGTAGTTCCTGCTGCCAAGTAGTACCACTTCGGCATGTGCCCAGACTTTTTGCTGTTGCTAAATGTAACTCCTTATATTTTTGGGTTTGAGTCAAATTTGACTTTTCTTTTTCATAAAAATGGTAGTGCAATACTGTAAGGAGAAGAAACAGCCAAGGAATGTAATCAGAAAAACATTCACTCAAGTTTTCTCTAAAGCAATAGATCCAGCAAAGTGCTGCAGGCATGGCTCATTTACTAGCACAGACATGGCCACAGAGCCAACAGTGCCTGGAAAATTGTGCTCAGCCAAACTGATGGGTGAATCTGGCTGTCATCTCTTGTCTGTTGTTCTCCAGCCATAAAAGAGTAACAATGCAGCCTTTGTGAAGTGGTTGTTTGGGAAAGCCTGATGGTGAGCTCTGCTCTCTGTAAGGGTTATGAGAGCATCCACAGGACGTCACAAAGCTTGGGCTGTTGGGACTGGGGGCCAGCTCAGAGCCAGTGCAGCCAAGAGTGGCCCCTTTCCCACAGTGACCATGGTGGGAGGCTCCCAGGCACTGTGGGGCCAAACCCTGATGGGAGGAGCTGCTTCCACATGAGGCTCTTGCCTTGGCCCTTCCTGAGCTGCAGCTCCTCACCACCCCACAGCCAGGCCACTGGCCATGGCTCCCACCAAACCACCTCCACTCACAGGCTGGTGTCCCAGTCTGGCCTGTCCTCACCCCCAGGGAGGTGCCCCACACCCAGGGCTGGGATTGTCCCCAGTTGCTCCCTGCCATCTGCCCTGACCTAGATACAGTGGTTTGCATTAAATTAGGGTTAAAAGATTTGTTGGCAGTGCTCCATAATAAATGGAATCAATACATATTTCTGTGCCATTGGCAAAGCTACTGGAAGTTGCTGTGAGTCTCCATTTGGACTGTCAGGACAACATCATTAATGAAGGTTTTCATACATGATGCATTTATGCAAAAGGTAGTTATTAGATAGGAAGGAATTACTGCACAAGATCACAGATTTCCTTTATAGAAAGAAAAGACAATGCAGGAAGATTTTCTTGAAGGCATTACTAATGTTGTAAGTAAACAATTAGACTCATCAGAGAAGTAACACCACAGCAATGAGAATATTGTGAATGCTGTGATCAAGTCCTGCCTGCTGGCAGAGTGGGAGGGCTAAGTCACCAGCATACATATAAACTCCAGGTCTCATGTCATCTTACAGACTTCAAACATGGCTCCCCATATGGCTTTCCAGCACTCTGGTAATGCTTTACATTCAGGCTGCTGAATTTTCAGAACAGATGTGAAATTATGGCCATACAAAAATGAGTGAATAAATGACACAAGTGTGATTCTCTTAATGAACAGCTCACTATAACTATAATTACTTTATCTACTCAGTATTGCCATTGCAAGTCTTTAAAACAGAACATTAACTATATTTCCTTAGGTTTCTCAATGGGTTTTATGGCCTTTTATGCTTTATGGCTGGATTAGTGGTTTTGATCACCTGGATTTGATATGATTAATGTTATGATCTTGCTGCATGACTTCCAGCTTTTGAATTGCTTTCCATAACTAGTGTTTGGTATCATTAGAGTAATTTGAGACATAAATTATTTATGTACAGGGAAAATTCCCTTTATGCTGTAACTTTAGATCTTAGCAGTGGGGTAAGCATGACTTCCCAGGAGAAAATGCTCAGGAAAGGCTGAAGAGCTGAGCCAAGCAAGGAGAGAGCATCCGCTTTGTCCCAGACACTGGCTTATCCTAATGTACCAAATTCATACCAGTGGATTCCTGAGGGCTCCCTTAGGGTTAATAAAATCTTCTCTAATATGGTGATGTGACATCACCAGATTCATACATCCTTTGTGATCAACTAGGAGTTTTAAAGAAGACTAAATCTCTCTCTTTTTGTCCAGAAATGTTAGATCTTAGTAAACATGGGCATGACAGTAGGGCTGGTTGTGAAGGGCCTCTACCCAAATGGTCCTTTTCTCTTGGAAAGGAGAAAAATGAGAACTTGGAAGTAGGCAGAACCTGAAGCATTGATTCCCCTCATGTTTCTCTGTTAGTTTTATCTACTCAAGCACTGTTCTTAGCAAGCAAATCAAATATCACTAATCCTCAAAGAAAGAAGTAGCCAAGTGAATGTCCTCACATGTGTGGACATGGACCCAAGCTGGCTTCTCCCACTGGAGTGTTGGGACAGAATGGCTCTGTAAGGACTTGAGCAAGCACAGAGACAAAAGTTGTTTGTTCCCTTTAAAATTGGCATATGCATCTGCAGCATCCCTTGCTGAAACCAAGATAATTAGTATGAGGTTGCTTTATTGAGCCAATCCTATGACAGGGGAAGTACCTCCCATACAGAATACTTTTTCAATATCATGGACCAAAACCATTTTATAGAACGTCCTGAAAGATAATTCACCAAAAAGAGTGAAAGAGTGGTCTATGTGTGTTTGCCACCTCTGTGAGTTTTGCTCACATAAAGGTCTGCCATGAGACACTGACATCAATGGGATGTATTTTAACACTCAGCATAAGCAAAACAGGCAGAATCTTGGCTTCCAGGGTATAGTCATGGATTATGGAAACTGCATTTGCCTTCCTTCGGTACAGAATCTGTCTGTCAGTAATTCCAGTACCTGTTTCATTTTGCTAGAATATCAGGGAGAAAAATGCTACTCAGTATGAAGAGAAACACACACACACAGCATTTTCTCTGGATGTTTCTAAAAGTAACTTTCTTTCTCACCAAACAATTCAAAGGTCTTCTGTCCTAATACATTTAACATTAATAATGCTGTAGTAGAGATGTAGATGTAACAAGGCTTATGGGGAGTGGCAATAGCTTTTATCACTTTTATCAGACAGATATAAGAGCAGAGGAAAAAAGGCTAAGGAAGCTGTCAGGCAAACATGCTCCTTTTATGGTGTGAAACTAGAGCTGCAATCACAAATCCTTCTTCTCTGGATTCTCCAGAGTTTAATTTCAAAATGCCTTCCCCTCTAAACTATTTGTACCTCTATGGTTTCCATAATGAAAGGAACCTCCTGTGGAGTCAGTTATCAATCTTTGATCACTGCAACCAGCATGAAACCCTTCTATTTCATTAGAGAATAAAAATGGATCCTAATACCAAAAAAAAAATCAGCCTGTCCTGTCTGAGCTTAAATTTAATTATTTCTCTGAATGTGCCTCCCTGAACTTCATATGCTAATTAGAAGTAAACCATAGTTTTAGAGATCATTTAGGTACTGTTTGATTTTGAGCTATTTCTAAATGATTGCTCTACATTTTTTCTTATTTACTCAGCTCTTCCTGTTGTGTAGCTATTTAGGATGGATTCACCCATTTCATTTCCCAGTAGCTCCACTGGAAGGAAATGGTTGCCCTGGAATGAAGGTAAAGGGCTGTGAAGATCAAGTGACATAATATTTCACAGGCAGGCCCCACAGTCTGCACCCAGATTAGCAAATGGGTGCTGAAGTCTCCGAGCCTCTAATCCTGGCCTGCTGGCTCAGGGGCTCTGCCCAGGTATTGAAATCCAAATAGAGTTTAATCATTAGGGTGGAGACTCCTTTATCAGTGAATTTCTCTTCAAGATAGGGTAATAGAAACCAAATGTCTTTGATGTCAACAGAGGGAATGTGTGCAACACAAGCCACCAGAGAGAAAGGGAAGGAGCCTGCCATCTGCCCCGAGGCTCAGAGGAAGAAAAGACATCTTTTATTCCCCATCTTTTTGTATAGCATATTGCATCTATGCTGTTTATAGACTGATTTGTGGTTTGTTTGATTTTTGTTTTGGGTTTTTTCTTTTAATGGAATCTTCCCCCTTTGCAGAGGATTTAAAGCCTTTCATGAATACTGATGGGGCTGTCCAACAGAACAGACAGGAGGGGACGAAGTGGTTGATTCTGTAACTCTCAGGCCTGCTGTGGGAATGGTTGTGGCAATATGAATATTCTTTATAGGAATAACTGCTGAAATTTTGCAGATTTTGCAGGCCCAGCATCACAGTGCTACAGGAAGGCACTATGCATTCACCATTAAAGTGCATATAAAAAGATTTAATAAGTGTACAAGGTGCAGAATCCATTTACTTTTACAAAAGTGTTCTGTCTTCTCAGACAGACAACAAGACTTACACACTATTTACAGAGATACCATCCCTGTATGATAACAGAGAGAAAATCATAAAGGTTCAAATCAAAAAGTACTGTCTGTGAAGCCATTATCTCATTTGAAGCCTAGACCTGCCCATGAAGATCCACCTAATGCCTGGCATGGTCCTGCCAGTCGTCTGCCATGGTGCTGTGCTCCTGCTGTCTCTCGAATTCTTCACTCCTCACACAGAGGTGTGATTTGGCTAAGCATCTGTAGTCAAAACAGCTTACACAAAAGGCTGGTTGTTTCATTAATTGAACCTTGAAAAAATGTTTTGAGTTCCTTGATATATGAGGATTACTGAAAAAAAGTAGATTAGTGGCAACTGCAATAGCAAGTGTGTCTTTTGTCAGGATAGGAAAGTGCCTTAAGGGCTCCAAAAGGCTCTTTTTTGTGGTCATCCTTGTCCAAAAGGTGTGTGTAAGGTAATATTTAAAATAGGGAGAGTGGGAAAAAAAAAAAATATTCACACTGTCCACACTGTCAGTGAGTACTCCTTAGTCTTGGAGCACACAGTTCATGCTGCAGGACAGAAAATAACTATTCCCATCAAATATTTGTATAGCTGTTGGTTAAGAATTATAAACCATACCCTATGAATGGACACACTGATTTGTGAAGCAGTTACTCTTATGATTTGTAATTGCCACAGTTAAAAATATTTTTTTTTTCAGAATCCTGAGAAGTTTTGGAATATTGTCTGTATACACATTAGAGTTCAGGACACAACTATTTGTTTTTAATAGAGTTTAGTATGTACTTCTGTACTCAAATGAAAAAGTTTGCCAATTCTTTTAGTTAGAAAGCCCAAAATAATAAATCTCTTTCCAAAACTATGGTAACATAGAAACCTAAAGCTAGGATTCCTCAAGAAAATGTATTTTCTTTTTGAAATTTAAAAATTCCATTCTACAACCTTAGAAACAATATGAATCATGGTTTGGAGAGAAATTTGTAACAACAACAACAACAAAGAAAAGCTGACAGGATTCTAATGATCAGAATCTCAAATTCATGTTCAGGATGTAACTTTGACTATTTCTTCACAAGTCTTTGGTTTCACCAAGAACATTTGCAATAGGAACATTTGCTCTGATTATTTAGATTTAAATACATATGCAGTGAAAGATTACATTTTACCATCAAGGTATGCCAGAGTAGGTTTACACTGGATATGAGGAAATATTTCTTCATGGAAAGGGTTATCAGGCATTCGAACAGGCTGCCCAAGGAAGTGGTTGAGGCACAGTCCCTGGGAGTATTAAAAAGACAAGTAGATGTAACATTTAGGGATGTGGTGTAGTGGGACTTGGTGCTGGGACAGTATTAGGTTTATGGCTGGACTTGGTGGTCTTAAAGGTCTTTTCCAACCTAAATGATTTTATGAATCTAGTCAAGAAAAAAAAATTTGTAAATGCCAGAGGGAACCTTGCTTAGAGAAGATTTGCCCATAATAATCTAATTCAGATATTTGAAGCACATCTATGTATTTGTGAAACGTTACAGAAGTTACTTAAATTTTGCTTATTCAACAGTGTATTTAGGCTGAAGTTTGCCTTTTAAACAGGGGCTTCAGGTCTGCTGCTTCCCGTGGTGTTAAAGTGAAGCATGCCTGGCCTGCCATGTGTTGTGAAAACGTCAGATGCCAAGAGCATTTCCTGCGGGTGGCTGGCATACATAGAAGTTAAATGCGAAATACTGCCAAGCGACTTAAAAGGGATGGGCTGCAGGCGTGCTGGAGTCAGCAGAGCACTCTCCCGGGGTTTTACTTGCTTAACTGATAGAGCTATCTCCAGTGGCAGCTAGAAGCCAGACACAATTTTCAAGACTTAATGTGTTTCTGTCTATCTTGATGATCAGTAGTTGGCTACAGGCCACAGACAAAGAAAGATTCAGGAGGGGGAATAGACAAGGTGACAGATGTTTACTTTCTCAATGGACTACCAATAGTTGGTATGTAATGTTTACTTGTAGCCCAAACAGCTGGTGCCGTCTCCCTATGAAACAGTTTGAGTTTACTTGTGTTCCCTTCTGTTCACAGAGGTTTAGAAACTATTCAGTAAACTCTGTGTTTAATTTCACTTTTTATTTCATTTGGAGCTATTTGTGACAGACAATACATGAGAGGGGACTCAGCTATGATAGAAATTTGATAGAGGGGAAACCAGCATCAGCCCAGTTGCCAAAAGACTGCAAAATCTGCTTAAGTCTGAAAAAAAAAAGGAGCTTCTCTGCAGAGCAGAAATTGTGCTTGAAATACATGATATTCCATTTGTCAAATAGTCCTTCTTTCAGAAAATTAAATCAAAGCAAAACTAAATTGAAATTCAGTAAAACCAACTCAAGACTAGAAAGAAAGATAGGCAGTACTAGCCAAAGCAGCAAACCAATACCAACCAAGGAATAAAAATATCCTAAAACATTTAATTTTTCACCTGGGGGAGAACAGGCAAGAGTAGCTGTTACTACTGGCTGTTGGTGGAAGGTGCTCACCTGGTACACGATCAATAGCATTAAACCCTAAATTCAGACAGACTGTATTTTGCTCCCACCTGAAAGCCATTATTTGGAATTTGCTTACCCCTGGAGCAAAACCAACAACACTATTGATCCTGCCATGGTTTTTACGGCTGAAAAACAAAATTCCACTTTCTAAATGACAACCATGCCAGCGTTTCTTTCCTCCTTTCAGCCACCTTGGAAGCAAACAGCTTCACATAGCATTTAACTGATGGGTGCTCACTGCAAGGCCCTGCCATGCAGCACACAGGACATGGCCTAAATGCAATTTTGTGAGTGTGCCACTATAAGTCAGTAGTGGATTTCAGTCCTTCTTCCAAAATCACTTTACACAAAAATATTGCTGGGCAGGATCCTTGTGCTTTGAATGATACTTTTGGGGGATCTGTGTGGGTATTTACATGCCCCCTCCCCACTCTTGCAGCTTCTGAACACTTCATATTTGAAGTGGTTTAACCCCAGCATCCCCCCAGCATTGTTAACCAGGACAATCTGTGTGTGCAGGAGTACAGTGCAGCAGGGTTAAAGATTCCAGAAGAAATGTGGCAGAGTCAGAAACTAAGTTTGGGTCACCCAAAGCATTGAATTTCTCTTCCACTATTAAAACAAGCTTTCCTCTGAGTTAATTGACTGTCAGTAAAAAGGGTGGCGCTGAGCAGGCCAAAGCAGTGAACCTGTAACAATTTCCATTCCAGACTTATAAGGAAATACAATATTTCTGTCCTTTAAAATTTGAAGTAATGCTAAAGCCATTGTGACAAATAAATTAATGAGGCCTTTTCAAAGGCATTCAAAGGCATCCATGACTCTGTCTCTCTCTTTTACAGATACCGTATGTGGCCTAATTATTTTTTTAATAAAGCAAAGGAAATGTTATGAAGTAAATCCTACCCTGCAGAGTAAAGATGTTAGTCCAGCAAAGCTTTCATCAGAGCAAGGACCACCTCTCCTCTGCCTCCTTTTGCCACTTGGGGTGCATGGTTACAGGCTTTGATCTTTGTCTGGGAGCCTTGCATCTCTGCAATTGACTACAGATAAAAATGACTCCAGCCAAATATTGCAACAAATGTTCAGATTAAAACCAAAAACCCCTACATCTGCAAATTTGCTCTCAACCCCCTGCTTTCTTTGAAGAAAATGTCAATCCTGTTTCTCACTGGGCTCTGATGGGTGGCTCCTGGCTAATCTCTGTCTGTCTCCCCGGTAACAGTCAAAGGAGAGGACACAGAGGTGGGCAGGGAGCGAGCCTCCAGCCACTGTTCCTCTTATCATGGTCCATCAGCAGGTGTCCCTTGCTCATATCCAGGAACAATAAATACAGCCTGTGGCTAAGGGAACTACCACACAGCTTTCTTCAGAAGTCTCAAAGAGTAGTAGCTGGACTCCAGATTGTGAGATCTCTAACTGTATGCAGGCACTGCAATTGCCATGATCGTTTGTTAAACTAATCTTTTTTTTTTTTTCACTTTAGTCAGTCTTTGTTCAAGCACCCTCTACAGACCTATATCACTACAATCAGAAATACTGAGCCACCAGTTTTTGTGCAGTCTAGATGTTTAGCTGGTGTGGCAACAGTGAAACAGTTTACTGTGATCACAAAATCAACACATGTGCATATCTGCTTGATGTTTTTTCCCCAGCATGAAATGAACAGCTGAGTGTTTAAAAAAAAAAAAGGAGAACGTATGGCACAGCAACATGGGTGCCACAGGTTACACTTCTGCCAACATCTGACTGACCTGTAGCACTCTCCAATCAATGGCAATCTACTCTGCATGCTCACTTTTAATAACTGTTCTGCAGGACTCCTGCTAAAAATTAAAATTATAAAGGCTTGCTGTCAAACCAAGTTCAAAGGTAACATCTGCTCATGAAGAACATCAAAATAATTGGGCCTGAACATAAGCACTTTCCCTTACTTAAAAGTGACCCATGAGTGTAGTGAAAAGGATGTCAAATTGGTAAATTCCTTGGTAAATGATGACACTGAAAATGGCACAGGATAAGGAATTTGACCCACTTGAACTAAGTCACTTCCAGAAGAGAATCAGAAGCTTCCATAAATTATTCTCTTTCCTGACAGAAGATGACTATCAAAATTTACTGAATTATGGATAATGATCTGGCTTCAGAAGCATCCTTGGACCCAGTGCAGTCCAGCAAAGGCATTTAGGCACATTTTTGTCTTGAAACTGGTGACAATTCTTCAGCCCTCAAGTCTGCCAAAAGTCAGCTCTTCAAAAGCAAAGCATCAAAAGATAGTTGGATGCCTCTAAGACATAGCTGAGACTAAAAGAAACTTTAAAGCACAGCTCCGCAGTGGCTCATAAATCACCTACTCCCTGGGAAGCCTGGCAGGAAACTGACTTAGGCAGTCACAATTACTCACAATTCAAAATTTTTTATTTCCAAGACAGCTCCTCTGGAGACTAAGTTTGCCAGGATAGGTGTTAGCTCTTATTAGATGATGTTTGTCTCACACACTCTCATGACACTTGCCTCTGTTCTGTCCATCAGTCGTGACTCAGGGGACCTCTCCAATCAGCCCTGCTGGCTCACAAGCCAAAACCCACAGGTTTGGGTGTAGCCAGAGCTCAGCCCAGCACAGGCCTGGCATGGGCTGGTTGTAAGGCACAGCAACCCTCTCTTACTCTATGTTTTATACCATTTAGAGATCTGCATGTAATACCAGGCTCTGCTTGCAAGGGAAAGGCTTCTTTCACCAGAGATCTTGCCACCTCCTCTCAGAATGCAATCAGATGAAAGAAGTATTACAGAAGAATATAATTAGAGACAGAGAGAAATTGGACTAATTTAATAAAATTACAAAATAGCTTGGTAAAAACATCAGTAACGTGGACAGGTGCAGAAGCCTGCTGGATAAGGGGGGCACTGGTCCAGTTTCACTTCAGTTGCTGAATGCCAAAGAGACACTCAAGTGGGACATCGCGATGTGTGCAAGTCTCTGGAGCCCGTGTGAGCTGAGCTCTGTGCGTGGGGCAGAGGTGCCTCTGCATGGGAGGTGGAGCTCAGGGTTTTGCTCTGGGCACAGGTGGGATCCACATGGCCCTGGCAGTTCAAAGGGCTGTGCAGCTGGCTCAGCCTGGACCTGCCTCTCCTTGGCTTAAGCAGCTTCATGCACCCCTTTCACTGCAAAAGGGTTGCAAGAGCAGCTCTGTGAAAGTGTGGCCCGCAGACATACCTGCATAGACTTAGCAAGAATGGGACTTTTACTGACTTCTAGGAAGGCTCTAACTTCTTAAGAAATACATGGGGCACCTGTCAAAGGGGAGCTATCGTCAGGCCTAAGTCAGCCTGGTTAGGTGCTCAGTTCCTGTGCTTTGAGGTGAGAAAACAGATACAGAGAAACCACATTTGCTGGGGAAAAAACACCATTCTGGCAACAAGGCATGAGAGAAGAACTGACATTTGTTTTAAATACAGTTTTAGTTTCTGGGACCTTGCCTGCTGTCATTTTTTTCTACTTATTTAAGCAGATACTGTAATTTTATCAGTAGCTTAAAGAAGGAAGCTAAAGAGGAATCAGTAGGGGGCTGTCTTTGGTTTCAAAGATGCTAGGACTAATAACCTAACATTTAGGTATAAACATGTAAATGATATGTAATGCATTGTCTAAGTGGCTACGTCTCCGTATAAGCACAAAATTCTATGGTTTCTGAAAAAATGTATTTCAATCAAGCGTCAGTAATACTGGATGACATAGTCTTATGAACATACTTATTTTAGCCTAATATCCAAAACAGATATTTTACAGTAAATCCACCTATATTATTAATAGCTAAACATTTCTGCTAGTAAATCATGTAACCAGCTGTAGAAATAAAAATTAACACCCATAACTAATTGGAAAAAATATTTTCATCAAGTAAAAAAATTTCCACAAAGTGCTTTGTTTAGATCTTCAGCTTTTAAAGCTCATAATCTGACTTTTCTATTCATAATAGGTAAGCTATGCATTACTCAGACCCTCTTTCATCTTAATTGGTTCCCAAAATCTCTATAATGAAGAGCTCTACTAACAGTGATGAGATACTCATTCAGAATTATGTTACTTCTAATGTAAGAAATTAAACACCATTTTTTTGTGCTATGAACAGAAAAAGTACACGTCTTTTTCATATGCCTTAATGTAATTATAATTTATTAATAATAAATAGTTGAAATGCTGCATTATTTGAACAATTTTAGATGTAGACAGCTTCATTCAAAATAATAAAAATGTGTAACTGCTTTTTTCCTGAATAAATACTGATAAGCCACAACAGTGCTACAAATTCAATTCTGTATTTTCAGGTGTCTATTAAAATTAGTAGAAGTTGGGACCTTTAGCATGTCACAGAAAAGGAATTCAAATTTCCACTCAAAATACTTGGTTAATAGCAGATGTCTGTCTCTTTTATAGTGCTTGACCAAAGAAAGTGACTCTTCTACATTGTAAAACAGTGGAAGAGACATGGGCCATTAGCACAAGCAAAACATTTTCACTTGATAAGTCAATCTGGGCTGTTTTTTTCTGTCATGTCATCAGTGTCTGAAAACAAAGGAGACACAGAAGCCACAGGAGACAGCATGTCTGCCCAACCCTCTTTCTGGGGGATCTCTTAATTTGTTTTAGAAAGCACATAGTGAACCTTCCAGGTGTCAAAATTTAATATGCTACATAGCATGCTGCAGCCTCTGACACCGTGGGACATGCAAAAGGCTGTTCCAAATCAGTATCCTTGGGAAGCATACATCTATACTTTTTCTCCATCTCCCTGGCTGTCACAACAACCCCTTGATTACGCAATAAGACCTGGTCTTGTCTCAAGTGATTTGATAAGCAGTTGATAACCAACAGTTCATTAAGCTCTTGGGATATATAAGCCACAAGGTTTTCAGCATGCCTCTGCACTTGAGGGGTTTGACAGCTCCCTGTTCAGCAGCCCAGGCAGGAGTCACTGGAAGATGTTACTGACTGCAAAATTACTTGTTTTTGCTGTGAACGGTTTCCTAAGAGTGGCAACAGGCTTGGACATTGGATTATCCACGAAATGTGTAGTGATACCCAAGGAGATGGGCATGTGCCACAAGATTGGATACTCTGAAATGAGACTTCCCAACCTGATGGGACACACGAGCATGGAAGAGGTTATCCAAAAATCCACCACCTGGCAGCACCTTGTACACACAGACTGTCACCCTCACGTGAGGACGTTCCTGTGCTCCTTGCTTGCACCCATCTGTTTAGATACGTAAGTATCACAGCACAGTACAAAACTCCAGCCTTTATTTGCCAGAACAGGAGTGAAATCAAATGCATGTTTGTCATAATCTAAAAGTGATCTCCACTTTTTCCAAAGTAGTTCTGTTAGCTTTTTTGTATTCATCAGAAAAAAAAAAGAACTGAAAACTTGTTCCGCTTCAACTTTAGTTTGCCTTGGGAACGATTGGTGTTGCCAAAAGATATAATGTTTTATTTTGTTACAGCTGATCTTTATTGTTATTCATTTAGGGTTGAAGCACCTACTGTGAATAGAATCAGGCTCATACTGAAGCTTTTTTCAGGTTGTCATAAATGCATTTTAAAAATCATAACTAAATCTTGTAAGCTCAGTCCACACACAGACCACTTGCATAATTTGCACAGCTGCTGCTTCAGGAATTATATTATTATTGAAGGATGTTAACTGTAAGCAAAGATTATGTACTTTGAAGAGGAATCACTGTTGCAGCAGTTTCTCTTACCACTGAGCTGTGTGACTCAGCCTGGTATTTCCTCCCACAGGTTTATCCACCCCTGTAGGAGTATGTGTGCTGCTGTCCGTGACAGCTGTGCCCCCGTGCTCCTGTGCCACGGACATCCCTGGCCTGCCAGCCTGGACTGCGACCGATTCCCTGGAGACGAGGACATGTGCCTGGCACCCCTTACTAAGGACTATAAATACTTGCACAAAGGTAGCTGTAAGATGGCAGAGGGGAGGGTGGCCATACCCTGTGTTCTGGGAATCGAGGAGATGCAGCGGACACTGCTCCCAGACATTCTGTGATTTTGGAATGGAGGCAGGTCTACCTTTAGTGCTTCATGGGTTTGTGCAGATGGGTGGGGCAGTGCCAGTGCTGGCAGTGCCAGCTGCAGCAGCCCTGCGGTGCCCTAAGGCAGCAGTGCAGCAGGCTGTGCTCTGATAGAGGAGGAAGGCAATTATCACCCCACACAGCTGTGGGCAGTGTCATACCCACAGCAGCTCACCGGCTTTGTTTTGAGGTCTCTTTATAGACCTATCAATGGCCCTTACACAGATAAATTTATGTATACAAATTGGTTCTCAGATCAGCTTAGGAAAGTTGGGATGATTTTATCTGATTTTCCTTAAAGAAACATGAGCTATCATGGCATTAATGTTCAAATCTTCAAATGCACTCACACTTACTAACTTCTGTGGAAAAGAGTAGGATTGAGCTCCTGCTAGCACATACAGATTCATATATATTAATAGTCTTACCACAGCTGAACCCAGAGTGACTGATAGAATCAGCCACCTAACCCCTTACCACCCACTGTAGCTGTGTTAAAAATAATACTGTATTTGTAACTTTATTTGTTGCTGATAATTGATCTTGTCAGTCTGAGCAAGGGCTGAATGTGCATGGAAAATGAAACTCCTTTTCATCCTTAGCCATGTTTTCAGAGAAGTGTGTTGATTTTTTACCTATTATCACTGGCCCTGTCTTTGATATGTATTTTCTCTGTCATCCCTTTGGTTAAACAGTGGGTTCTTGGCTTTGACAGCAGAAAATTAAAACAAATTATTCAAAAAGATAACAGTGAGACTTTGTAATTTCTTATCAGTCCTACCAAAGCCTACCTGCCAGACCTGCCCAGCAGTGGAGGAATTCTTTACACACAAAAGAGTTCTTGAAGTTTTCTGTGACAGTAACTTTGGTAAGTCCTTGCTAATGTAGCTGGTGTTAAAGAGACTAACAGCTCTTCTTCTAAATGCTTTGAAAGTAGGATTACAACTTGTGACAGTTTCTGCAGGGATTTCAAAGGATTAAGAGTTTGGCTGCTAACATAGCTTTAGGTTGGTTTTCAGAATATGTTCTTTCTAATCTAAATATAAGGAGGATTTATTGTGCATGAAAGATTTATTAATGATCTGGTTTCCAACCAAATAGCTATTCTGGTCTAGTTGGCTACAACATGCTTTATGGAAAATATTTCTGTCAAAAGCAGCCAAATAAGCAAGTTTGCCTTTTTCTAGCATTTAAATGCAAAGTAAAGCGTTGGTGTTTTACCAGTGTACTGTGTATCTTTGCTGCTTTTGTGCATGGGATTTTTGTGATACCTAACTTACTGAAAAGGATACTTAGAAAGTCGTATCAGTAAAAAGAATTCTTTCCTCCTGTTGTCTTGTTGGAGTGAAGAGTGGAGTTTGCCCTGGAGACTTCCTGGAAAGCCCTTTGATGTCAGTGCAAAGAATTTCAGTGACTTTGGCTAGTGTTAGATCAAGAAATACAGAAAAACGTCAAGCTAAAAAGTGTTGGTGGAGTCAAGTGGGGTAGGTAGATGCCCATAATGAAAAGGGAATATCTAAAAGGGTGGTATCAGCAAGCTATTTTTGCCTAGGGATTCCACACAAGGACAAGGTGAGTTTCAGGAAAATTGCTTGAGCAATTGCTGGGCAGCTTTGTAATACAACACCAACAGCTTACAATATGTAGTTACCCAAAGTCTGACATGACATGGTGATGGTAAAAATAAATTACTCATGCTTGTGAAAATATTTTTTTCTAGTCACCTAATTAAATTAAAAAAACCCCCTTTACTACATAAAATTTATTTTTCAAAAATGTTTTAAACTTTAAACTGCTGCTGGAATAGGCATCACCATACTCTGTCACCATAAATTATGAACATATTTTTAAGGAATTATCCTGTTTTCACTTGTGGTGTTTCTTTCTGCATTTGAGAAATGGAGTGACTTGCATTTCCTTTTCTTTTTTCTTTAGCAGTGAAAGTAAAGCTGTCCAAGAAGAGAACAGCATCTGAGAACCAGGAGTATAACATTGAATGCCATGTGGAATTCACTAGCCAGGGCTCACTCTTGCCTTATGAAACTCAGAGTATGATACAACAGTGGCTGCTCATTAATGAAAAATGTATAGAGAGGATGTCTCCAACCCACCGTCCCATGGTGTATCTCCTTGTGGGGAATATTGAAGAAGGCATTATTTTAGTAAACCAGGTTTATCGCTGGCAGAGGAAGGATTCCCAGCTGACTTTGGCCACTCAGAAGTGGAGATACCACAAATGCTTGTAAATATTTATCATGTTATTTGTAGAAAGATTATTATACTTCTCATGCCAAACCTGTCTTGTAAATAGGAATGTAATATAAGTTGAATATAAAGCTTTAATTTCCTTTAGAATTGTATTTTAAGTTGAAATCAAACCCTGGTGTTATCAGGGTTCCTTTTGGTAGAGTTACAGCTACTCTCATCCAGTTTGAACTTGGACAGCTATGGATAAATGTTTCTTTGAGTAATGATTAAAAGAAATTGTAATATGTGTAAAAAACAACATAAACCAGTTTCAAATCCAGTTGACTACTTTTAATTTATTTGTCTATACCACCCCCTCTACCATTTTCTCCAGTTAACTAAACCTTCCCTTGCCTAATACTTCATGAATCCACCTCATTTTCTCCCGTTGGAGTATTTTGAAAGGAGGCAGCCCTCTGCTGGTCGCTTTTGCCGGAATCAGGGTGGAATAAAGAGAAGCGTAAGTAACCATAAACACGGTATGGCTGGCCCCAGTCGCGAGAAGATTTGGTCCCTGGGTGTCATAGTGATCCCTGCTACTGAAAAGTCCTTTTTCATTTTCATACACATTACAAAGGTCAAACTTTACTCGTTCTCCAAAAGGTCTGCAGGGAACTAATGAAGTCAAAATATTAAAAAAAAAAAAAATTACAGTAGGAACATGATTAGCATCCTTATGGTCGGTGCAATACACTGACATTAAAGACTACACGATGGACAGAACTTGACGATTTTCGTTTTATAAATGTGTGTAATAAACACAGTAACAGGTGGTAATACATAAATGAGAAACTATTTCAGTAATACAGTGTCTATTACGATCATATTTTTTTGAAACAAATACGGGGAAAGTTTATGGGCAGTAGATTTCTAGAATGCGCACCTGTAATGATCTGGGTTTCTGATACATTCCCGAAAAGTGTAGGTTTGTATCAGACTATCGATTGTGATAACACCTGTTCCATCGCTTTCTACCATGAACTGGGAAACTAGTAGAAGCCGAGGTAAAAAGCGGTCAGTAGTGGCAGAAGCTGCGTACACCCAGGTGCCGGCTGCCCCGGCCCGCCTCGCACGGGCACGAGCGGCATCAGCCCCCGGCTGACTCGCCCGGGCCGCATCACTCTGCGGAAACGGAGGAGTGATGCCTTTAGTCCAGATTTTTACTTTATTTTTCCTTATGTCAGAGGATGCCACACGGCCCGGGGCGGTGGGTTGTTTTCCTCTTGGGTCAGTTCCACGCTAAAACCCTCCCAGCGGCCCTGCGGCCGCGCACCGCTCCTGTGCCTGTGCCTGGCCCGCCGGCACCGCAGCACCGACACAGCGGGGAATCCCACAGCGCTGAATCCCACAGCGGCGGATCCCACAGCGGCGGATCCCACAGCGGCATTCAAACCGCGCTCAGCGCGCCGGGGCCGGGGCTGCGCTCGGCACGCCCAGAGGCGGGGCCGGGACGCACCGCCTCCCCGCCTTCCCCGCCCGCGGAAGGCGTCGGTTGAGCGGGGGTCGGGTCAAGTCCGTGAGAGGCTGCCGGGCTTCGCTGGAGGCGAGCGGCGGAGCGGAGCGGGCCCGGGGGCCCAGGGGAGGCGGCCCCGCAGCCGGCAGTGCGCTCGCATCCTCTGTCCGCGCGTCGGCTTCTTTATCTCTCTTCAGTGTCTCTCTGGGGTTTTGGAAAGACCGATAAAGTTCTAAGCCAAACGCATCTCCGTAACTGTTCTGCGCGTGGTGTATGAAACCCTGTCGTTCCTCCTTCGTGGCTCTGTAGCTCAGGTTCCCCGCAGCAGCCGCTCGGCCTCGCCGCACGGGTAAGAAGTCTGCGTGCAGCGGAGGGAGGAGGCGGCCTGGGCTCGCAGCCTCAACTGGGACTCGTACGGCCCGGCGGGGTCGGGCTCGGGAGCTGCGCGTACCCCTGCCCCAGAAATGCCATTCGGTCACTCCGAGCCTGCCTGCCCGCACCCAGCTTCGGTGGGTGCAGCTTTGTCAGAATCTGACATAAATATTTTCTTTGATTTCGTTTTTTAAGTACGAAGTCTAAAGTGCAGAGCTGTCATACAAGCAGGTATGCTCTGTCCTTATGTTCTCACTATCTAGTGAAATAGTAACTGGCTTAAGTTGACTTCTCACGTGAAATAATGTTTTGTTCTGCTCAGTCTATAGCGATGGCTTCAGGAACAGCGCTGATTTATGATGAGGAGATGACCAGTCACAAACTACTTTGGAGTGAGTAAGTCACTGCTGTTGTTTGTATTAATAAATTCTTATTAGGAGTCGTGAGGGTAGTACCAAATAAATGCATTTTTGGTAAATGTAATAGGAAGTACCTAGTGATATTTCCTGTCATTTTCTAAGTAAATAGAAAGCCTTTCCTTTAAGAGGGAAAATTTTATTTTATTCCCAGTTTGTATCTAGATACAGTAACAGTCATCTGCAACTGGATTTGAAGAGCTGTAGGCATCCAGTCTGGGAGGCTTTAAGAAGTGTTAGGATGAGGCATCTGTGTAGCCCACTAAATAACATGTTTTAAGCTAATTAAATTGTTTATAAAGCTATTGATCTTGACCCTAAAGCTATTATCATTGACCTTGGAAAAGTACGTGGATGCACTCACTCAGCTGAAACCTGTCTATCACATTCAGTTAGGAATCAGCATATTACTTAAATTTGCATAAATTAGAGCAGTTCCTTTGCAGTGCTCACAGTAACAATCCATTGTTGTCTTCTCTCTCAAACCTGCTTCTCTTCTGTTCACCTTCATTGCTACCTACAGCTTTTAATTTCAGCATTCCCGTGTCTGTAGTTAAGCACTGCAACTTTTACCAGTGAGAGAGGAAACTAAAAATGATGGTATTGTATCCTTTGGGTATTTTTAAGTTTTTTTTTTTTTTTTTGCTTATATATTTTAGAATTAATTTCAGACTCAGTTCCAGAACAGGACGTATTTAAAGATTTTTTTTTCCATTTATTCTCATGTATCTCTCTTTTAGGGTAATGAACATTCTTACAATGGGGAGTTAAAAGCTAGGCTTTGTGAAGTGTATTAGCTACCTGTGCTGGTATCGTATTATGGTAATATAATGATTGCTTATTTTCAGTCCCATTTGTGATATTGAAGTGCCAGAAAGACTTTCATCCTCCTATGAGCAGCTTAAAAGTTACCGTCTTGTGGAAAGATGTGTCCCTGTGCCTGCCAGAGAAGGAAGCGAGGAAGAGATCCTGTTGGTTCACAGGTCTGAAACTCAACTCTCATTCAGATTAATTCAATGAAACAGCAGATCTCATATCTCCAGATTATATATTGATCCATTTGAAAAGAGTGCTCCAAAATTCAATGGCTTCCATTAATTTTAATGGAAAATGTGTCACATTGAGTATGGCATAGGTGCTGAATTATGAATCTGCTATTCTACTAAATCTACCTTCTCATTCTGTGGGATCTTAAGCAATTAATGCTGATTTATTCATAGGAATAAAAGTAAACATCTAAAAAATATTTATAGTTGCTTACTTAAGTGTTGTTTCAATCTCTCTTTACCCTGTAGTTTAGAGCACTTGGAACTGGCAAAAAGCACTCAGACAATGAATGAGGAGGAGCTGAAAAGAGTCTCTGAAAATTATGACGCTTTTTTCTTTCATCCGGTGTGTAAGTTAAACTGCTTCCTCTATTGGGACTTACAGCTGTTTGTGTTACTGCATCTGAGTGGCATTTTTCTAATTAGGGGAAAACTAAAAATACGGTTTTTTGCTACTTACATATTCTCACATTTATTTGTGATATTACTGTTATCTAGTTTAGTATAAAGCTGTAACTTTAATTGGTCAAATGTCCTATCATCTATTTTGTAATTGTATCATACCAGTATGATGCACTACTCAAATTCTAGCTCTATTCTTGTCACTTAATGTCACTGTAGATGATTAGTGGTCTGCAAATCACATTTTGGTAACAACTGCTCTTAAATGTTCTGCCATGAAATGGAGATGAAGTCCTCTGTGTTGTTTCTGTAGGGTTTCATTCCTTATTTTCACAGATGTTGTGTTATTCCACTCACTGTATCCATCTCATGTTTTTTAACTGCTCCACAGAGAACATCTTTACAAAGATTATGGTGATCCTAGGGGGAAGTACATTGGAACCTGTGCTGTAAAGTTCTGTTTCAACTATGTTCGTACAGCTTTAGTGGGGTAGAATTAATGTCAGACAGTTTGCTGCTGGAATGCTAAAGCCTGTCACGTGTGCCTTGGTTAAGCTGATGAGTTTCTCTTTCTCAGAGCACTTATCGCTGTGCCAGACTCGCAGTAGGGGCAACCCTGCAGCTGGTGGATGCTGTGATGTCAGGAAAAGTGCGCAATGGAATGGCACTAGTAAGGTAAGAAAATACATGAGGAAGTTTTCATTTAGCAAAATTTCTTTTGCTGTGAATAACTTACAAAACTTTGGTTCAGACCTCCAGGTCACCACAGCCAGAGAAATGCAGCTAATGGGTTCTGTTTGTTCAACAACGTTGCTATTGCAGCAGAATATGCAAAACTGAAATACGGTCTACAGAGGTGAGTGCATGGTTGACTCCAGAGAAGCTTTTCATATGTAAATATAAACCAGTTTGACATTGTACTGGTTAGATTAATGTCTCGAGCTTTCTGGGTGTCATGTTCCTTTTGGTTCAGAAAAACATTTTCCATTTATACCTTCTGTAGATTAAGATGCTGTAGCTCTTCCTCTGAATATTTTCTTTTACTGATCTGTACAGAATCCTAATTGTTGATTGGGATGTGCACCATGGGCAAGGAACTCAATATATATTTGAAGAAGATGCAAGGTTTGAAGGATTTTTTTCTTCTTTAATGTCAGCTGTTTAAAGATTGTTTGCCTTTCTAGAAAATAACATTTCTTAAACTTCTAAAACTAGAATCTTGCAAAACATTCACCTTGCTATTTTAGTCTCTCTGTTTTTCACTTGTTATAAAATAGAAGGAAATTCCTAAAGCAAAAAAAAAAGTAAATCTGTTCTACTTTAAAGAATATCAAACAAAATAAACAATATGATTACCTTGGTTTGCCAGTACTCAGGTAGTACATATCTTCTCTACTCATGAATCTCTCAGTTAAAGTCTTCAAGTAGTAGTTGGATAAAATACATGACCTTTATATATTTTTTGGAAAAGCTACATAAGTAGGTTCTAGAAGCAAGTCTGCTGTTCTGAAAATTCCTTGTATTTGATCTGTATGGAATGCATGCCTACAAGATATTTTTAGCATGTTAATTTTTAGGTTAATTTTGGCATGGGACCTACTGTACCAATTTTCACAGTCTAAATCCTTTGAGAGAACTAAGGAGAAAGGATAGTTTTATTTTCTTGCTTTCAGGCAATGCAGTCCCCAGGTTCAGGATATAAAGTTATTTCCATAATCTTTTTGTCAAATAGGATTTTTATTTTTTTTATTTTCAGTGTTTTGTACTTTTCTTGGCATCGCTATGAACATCAGGAATTCTGGCCATCGCTTAAAGAATCTGATTATGATGCCGTGGGTTTGGGAAAAGGAAAAGGTTTTAACATAAATTTGCCTTGGAATAAGGTAAATATTGTTTACAGCACAACATAACAAGTGCAATAGCTTTGTATCTCATCCTTTATGTAACACTTTCTGAGTAAGTGCTTCACTTGCTTGGTAAATGTCTTACACAATGTATATCCTTCCAGGTGGGGGGAGTCTGCTGGAAAATAGAGCTCAAAATGTGATCATTTTTCTCTCCCTTTATTTTTCAAAAATTTACACACTCATTTTTACTTGACTATCTTGCCTAGCCATGAAAATAGAAAGTGCTTCAGAAGGTGGTTACATCCATCCTTGTTTAGAGAGAACTGAACTCATTAACCTTAAAAACGGTGACTGTTTATGCACTTTACTTAAATTGAGGGGTTTTTACTGTACTTCATAAGATTCCCTCATCTTTAACTTTTCCTATCTTTCCCTAAAGTTTGAAGATCCTTAGAAAATTTGTCATTCCAACAGGAAAACATGACCAGTTTCTCATTTTTCAGGTTGGGATGGGAAATTCAGATTATCTTGCTGCGTTTTTCCATGTGTTGCTTCCAGTGGCTTTTGAGGTAATTTTTTACTGCCAAAGAGTACTTCCTAAATGTTTCTTAAGCAGGTACTATTGATTATTTTACAGAAATGCAGTAATTACCAGTAGCAGAGTTAATATATTTATTCTGCTGGTATGATGTTGCCCTGATCAGCTGAATGGTATTTATGGAATTTTAGCTTTTAAATATTCAACATAATCATCTGCAGCTTCTCCAGCAGAAACTAAAATAGTGTGTAGAAGGGTAATGTATTCAAGGAGAATCCTTATTTGTGTTCATATTCTAACTGAAATAACAGCTGATCATGGTACAGTTGAAATCCTGTAAAAAACTGAAAATAGGACACAGAGACGTGCTACAACTGTCTCTCTCTTGTAACAGTTTGATCCTGAACTGGTTATTGTCTCCTCTGGATACGATTCTGGAATTGGTGACCCTGAAGTAAGTAAGTTGTAGTCTTTGTGTTGTAAGTCATTAATCTATTAGGAAAACATTCCTGCCGCTTTAATGTCCTGTGACTGCTAAGTGAAATTCACTTTGATCAAGCTAAAAATACATGCTTGAGTCTTTAGGTTGACCCAAGTTCATTAAACCTTACAAGAAGACATGTAAAGACAGATTATTCCATATGTGTAACTACTGTGTTGTTTTGTTCACCTTCCTTAAATGCAGTTGGTTCAGCACTGTAATGAGAGGCAAGTGTTCTGGTATTCCAGCTCAGACTTGGGTATTTCAGATTTTGTTTGGGTTTCTTACCAGTATTTTTGAATCAAGGTATCATCTCTTAAAATTTTTTTCTTTGGTTTAGGGTCAGATGAATGCCACTCCTGAGGTTTTTGCCCACCTTACCCATTTCCTCATGCAGTTAGCTAATGGAAAGCTGTGTGTCATCTTAGAGGTAAAGCCTTTTGAAATGTACCCAGGGGATGGGTCTTGGTATTAGAGCCATTTAGGGCAAACTGGAAGCTAGGAAGCGAAACTCCTCAACAGAATAATTTCTTAGCTTTCTTTTGAATATCAGGAATGCAAAAATGGCTAAGATTTGACAGCACTCTTACACTTCAGAGTTTTAAGACAAAGGAACCATACGCTCATCATTCAAAAAAACATCCTCCACAAATCTGTTCAGTTCTTTGTGAACAGTGATTAGTCTGCTGCTCTTGACAGTCCCAAACTCATTAAAATGTATTTAGTAAATAGGCTGTATTACCAATGTTTTTACAAGTGTATCTTACTCCAGGAGACTTCATAAAACCTTTCACCTAAATATGCTCCTACTTAGTAATGGAGCACTTAAAAAATTCCCTCTTTCTTGATGTAAAGACTGTATGCAGGCTCTTTAGGAGCTCTTTTTTTTATTCTTTTTTTTTTAACAACTAAAATGTTTTCTCCTTTCGAAATCTAGACTTCAACTCCCTATTTCTGCTGCGTGCTAGAAAAATGGTGGCTTTTCAAGTAAATAAGTGTGTGGAAATACTGCTGCCATCAAGGTCTTCAAGAGTGAACTGTATATTAGTTTATTCACTTGACCTCTTGTTTTGCATGACCTTTTTTCATCATCCTTCTCTCTAGGAGGTTATTACAGATATTTTTGTCTATTAGCTGAAGTGCAAATAAGCATTCACTCCTCCTACAGGTGGTGTGACTGCTCCATAGGTGATAGATGGCTTCCTGCATGCCACCTCGCAGTCTTAAATCCATCTTGTTCTCCAAATTCTGCCAAACTTAGAAGTGTCAGGCTGTGGGAGTTTTCTCTTGTACAGCCATTTTAGGGGACAGACATTTGCCTTCTAAGGAATCTTCCACAATGATTGTTGAAGATGGCATGTTGTATATGGGAATGGAGGAGGCATGTGTTTTCATGGCAAAGTAATGACTGATTTCTGAAGTTACTTGAACTATGACAAAGTGAGTTCAATCATGAGATGCCAGTGAAGTTCAGCAGGTAGCCACTAACTTACTGTTTTAATATTCAAAAGTCATTAACTTATATATACTTGCATATCATCTTCTGCTTCTGTAAATACAGATATAATTCAAAAGTACAGTTTATTTTCTACGTTAAAATTCAGAGAGATGTTAAAAGTACTTGTCCCTTAGTTGACACAAAATACCTCTTAGGGTGGATACCACTTGAAATCATTGGGTGAATCGGTCTGCATGACTGTAAAAACTTTGCTTGGAGATCCTGTACCTCAAATAACTGGAGAAATGGCACCTTGTCTAAGGTAAGCATATAAAGAATTTTAGAACATCTAGTATGTTCATCAGTGAGACTAAAGTCATGCATGCTTTGAACATTTTGCTGAAATAATGTTTTAATATGATTGTTTATATTATTTTCTACTTTGGATAACTTACATTTTTAGCAAGTCATCCAAGGTACAGTTTTATATACTTTTGTTTCTGAAATTATTTCAAGTTGGGAGATCTTTAAGCATAAAACCATAAGCCATTTTCTCCTTAGGCTTTGTTATCCTATAGAAATGCATTGCACTCAAGGCTGAGATAATCCTGCTGTAATTAAGGCAATACCAGTTAACTACAGCCAGTATTTGGGGAAGTATGCAACTGCAAGTATCAGTGCTTCAGACCCCAGTGCCACTTCAGTTGCTGTAGTACAGCAGTAGCTGGGGCTAACCTTTCTCTCATCAGAGAGAGTTGATGCTATGCAGAGCCAGTCTTGACAAATACTTGTGTTTCTGGAATTTGGAGCATCAAGGCCTGGGGTGCAAAAGCACTTGACTATGTAGAGCTGTACCAAGATAATTAAATTTAAAGTCTAACTTCTTTTTAGACACACTAAGACTGTGTTTGTACAGTGGTGAATCTGAGCTACTAAAGCATTCTGAACCTTGAGCCTGAATCAATCCCACATCTAAAGACTGTCTTTCTCTCTACCTGTCTGCACTATCTCCTCCATATCTCCTTCATGTTCTGTCCTTCATTTCTCTCCCACCTCACTTGCTGTCCTGTGCTTTTTCCAGCAGAAATGCTCCTCATTCACTTTGGTGGCAGCACCTACCAGTTGGCAGCGTTAGTTAGAACTCAGAGCTTGGATCAGTCAGGGAAGCAGTGTGGATATACATGGGCTGGGGACTGAGTTGCACTTGGTAAACTGATGGAGCAAAGCTGGTTATTTTGCTCCTAGCACATCCCATAAGCTCTCTGTGTCCTCTTTTTCTTCTCTACCATCTGTGGTATGTCAGATTGCTATCATCCTATGTCATAGAGAGTTGACTACATACTTATCCAATATTTCAGTCCAGCTCCTGAACACCTTACAAGTAATCTGCAAGTATGTGGAATTTCCTCTGGATTTAATGTGATCTCAATTATGTTTCTATGATAGCTCATGTAATGGCACCACTTGCCCATAGTGCTGCAAATACCAGTGATAACAAAAAGAAGATTTCAACACAAAGAAGAGCAGGGTATGTGATTTATTTGGTTCCTGAACAGATTGTCTTGCTTTTGAGTCAGTCTTATTAAATCTTTACATTGTGTAGATAAAATCTCTTGACAAGACATTGACAGACAGGAGAAAGTTTTTTCTGAACTCAGACAGGTGTGCCTCCTCCAACAGCAGGGTTGGGATGTCACTCAAAAGTGTAAATGTGTGTACATGTTGTATGTGTTCTTCACTTTTCTTTCTTGACTCTTTAATCTTTTCAGGCAGTCTGCCCACTGATTCTCATTCTCTTTTATCTTTCGGTTTTGCATTCTTGGAAGACATCAGAGTTTGTTCATTTTCAGCTGGATTTTTTGGTTTTGCTATTTTGTTGAGGTAAGTTATGATTCCTCTATTTTCATTATTGCTGATACTGTTAATCTTGTTTCTTTTTTAGTGCTGTTGAATCTATTCAAAATGTGAGAGCAGCACATAAACCCTACTGGAAATGCTTGGCATATGAAGGTAGTTTCTCTTTATTCAAGCAAATGTTATTGATAAATGGATTTATACAGAAATTGAAAATTATTAAAATTAATACCAGTGGATTAAACTATTTGAACAAGCAGTTATTCATCAAGTGACTGACAAAGCACTATGGGGCTTCATTCAAGCCTTCAGCTGGTGTCTTCAGCTGGTGTGAAAAGAACTTTCTGTAGCTGGCAAACATCATGCCAAACAGTAGCACTTGATATTTTTGTTTGAGGATGGTGTTTTCTGTGTCAAAAATATGGGCATAAGCTTTATTACAATATATGACCTTTCCCTACATTAAAGTAGCATTTGTGGCCAGTGCATGGGAGTAAATATGCATACTACGAATACAGATGTATTCTATTTTTTAAATAAATATATCCAAATATTAACACATTGCTTAGAAACTAATACCTGTGAAACCTCTTTTTTTTTTCTCTAGATATATCATTTTTACAAAATTTGAGCACCAAATCACACTTACTAAAGAAGACTAATTCCAATCCCTCCACAGAACATGAAACTAAGATAACTAACAGCAACAACACTGTCAAAGTAGAAAGGTTTTTGGAACTGCACATGAAAAGCATTCTATTTCCAGTGCCTCCCATCAAAACAGCAACAACTGGCTTTGAAGGTTCAGAACATTCTCTCCCTGAACATGTTCAGCTGGTGAAGGAAATGGGCAAAACTGAAATAAAATCTCTTGTCAGGTTGGTCCTATTTATTTAGTTTTCCACATAATGAAGGGGATGAGAGGTCTCTATACAGACTGTCATCTAACTGTGTCTGCCATGGTCACCTTTTTGGTCTTAGTCTACTCAGTTACAGCCAGAATTTCTTCCTTTAGAAATAAAGACATTTGCATTGTATAGCATTCATAGCTTGAAATCCTTTAAAGAACTAATCAGAATACTTTTCTCTAAAACTCTTTCAATAGACATAGGACAGCTAATGCAAATGTATTAATTGAGAAAGAGATCTGCTAGGATGCTGTCTTAAAGCTCTGTACTCACTTTTATCTGGAAAAAATACCAAACTACTCTGATTTGAGAAGCTCAGTGTTTCATCTTGTCTTTGTTTTATTTTGACAGAACTCTGTTTCCTGCATATCATCAGACACTTTTGTTTTCTTTCCAGTGCAGAATGCAGACAGGTTTAGGGAGCTGAAGACTTGTCAGGCACTGCTAGAGCAGATTTCTGGGATTCAATGTGTATCACCTAAACAAAATGTACCCCATGAATACTAACTGCAGAGCACTTTTCAGTGTCCTCTTCAAAGACATTATTGCCTCTAACCTAGTTTTTCTTCATATAATTTATTTTACAGTGGTTTTTATGCAGACCTTGTGAAAGAGGAGAAAGCTTTGCTCTCTCTTGGCAGAATGTTGGCAATCCTGGATAAAATACTCAAGAAGGAGGTAATAATTTATTGCCTTGGTCTTGGGGGTAGGGGTGGAGTTGGATTCCTCTGATTTTTTTGCTTCTACTATGTTGTTGTCCAGATTTTAGTTATTGTTTATCTCCCAAGTCCACTAGTCTCAGCTAGAATGTGTTTAGCTATGAGAGTGAGCTTGCAAGGTGACAAAACAACTATTTAGGGATAGCTGTGAACCCCAAGCCATCTTTCTAAGGCAAGTCATTGTCCAGACTTTTTGCTGGTAGTCACAGAATACAAGTCCCTAAAAAGTTAAAAACATTACATCATAATAAGTCACTCTCTTTAAAGTACCAGGCCTGCAAGGAAGAGTAACTACCACAATGGCCTCTTTCTTCTAAGACATTTTGCTGTTGGAAGTCACATATGTAGATCTTGGGGACAAAATTCTGACATTATAAACTGCACATAGCTCCAGGAGAGCCTGTAAATAGATTTTAAAAAATGGTTACTGGCAAAAAGAAATAGAACTTTTAACGAGTTGCAGATGTGCGTTAACTTTTTGTGCTGACAAGGAGGAGAAGTGAGGGGAAACACATCTTTTTGCTTAGCTTTCATATAGAGTTCAAAGCACTACACACTGCCAGTGAACATTGAAGGGTTGACTGAGTAATACTGCAGTTGTATTTTCCAGAACATAATAGCCTGCCCAGGTTAAAGGAAGAGTCAGAATATTCAGGAACAACCTCCTTTTCATAGGGTGTATATTTCTGCTGCAGTTTGCAGGCTGTCTAGAGAACCAGTAAACATGGCCTTCCGCTGGAAAAGATATTTTTAGTTGCCTTTTAGTATAGCACCATACATTTGAAGTAATAGTGCAGTTTATGGCATAATAATAAAATACGGCCTTTGTGTAGAAAAGTACTTGATAACATTTTCTTAATCCTTTTCTTGTTGTTCCTTATCGTGAAGATCTCTGGATGTACATGAACAAGCAAAAATACAGTTGTTACACTTAAAAAATGACATGATCTTTTGCATCATTCCTTGCTTCTGAATGAAAAATGTATTTTGTAGGTGTGTAATGGAATTGCAGCATCACCCACAGCTGCTCTTTGTGCTGCCGTTGCGCTAAGGCATTCTGTTCGTTTTGGATTTCAAAGGTGAATTTGTATGGTTTGCGTTTAGAGCCCTTTGACAAAATGTTAAAATCAGATACTCAAGTGTGGCAAATATGGCAAATTGCCTGTGAAACCTTGATGTTTGTGTGTGCATTTTAATTTTCAGCATGTAATCCACATAACAGTGTATATGCCAATAAAAACCTTTTGCCTTTCCAAAGGCAAAAAATTTGTAAGGATGATGGCTGTGCTAGCATACACATTGTGTGTCAGATTTCAGTTGGGTTTGGCCTGATGACAGTTTTTGATTTTTATTTTTCCTCCCCAGTGTTTGATGGGAGAAATGGGGTTCAATGTGTTTTATTTCTACTTTTAATAGACCTAATTCAATATACATTCTTAAGTCTTCCAGTCGATGTGTAAACTTTTATACAAATTGCACTAACTGAAAAAAAAATTACTTGTAAATGTATGTATATTTTTGTTTTCTGCAGAGTGCTTTGTGTATTTGTCGGAGACATGCAGATCATACCAAACACAGAAGATGGGTGAGGTCTCCCTTTACATTAGGGGTAACAGTCCAAAGGGCTTTCTAAATGTTCATAAATGTCCATATGTGTGATGAAATCTGTACTAAGGAGATCAGTCATGAGCTGGCATTCATTAAATTTAGCTTGAGCCATAATACAACACATTCCCAAATACATCTTCAAAGATAAATTGTCTCTAAAAGCTGCTTTATGCCTTTGGTGGTAGGTTTAAAGTATAATCATTCTGTATTAACTGAAATTTAGATTGTTAATGAAAACTGAAAAGAAAATGTAATAAGGAAGGCAATTATTAATTATATAAAATCAATCTCCCCTATAACTGCAGGAGGCACATACTGCTGATGCAGAGTTCCTTAATGAAAGTCTTCTTTATTTATATATAACTTTTTTTCACTTCCCCTTTTTCTTAAAAGTAATTTGCCAGTAGTCTTTTAATCCTCTTTTTAAAAGTACCATAAAAAGTATTTCAGTTTTAATTGTTTACATTTTGGCATTACTAATGCAAACAGTAACTTGCTTCTGTAATATAAAATAGTATTTAAAGAATGATGAAAGAAAGTATCCCATTTTTATCTCATTGGGAAATACTGGTTAAATACTCAAATGGGTTTTTTTACAGAAAAATGCTCATCATAAACATTTGTGAGAAGGAACAGCCTGGAAAGACCAGCTGCAAACACTATATTTCTCTAAACTGGAAAGAGGTAAGGTTCATTTTCTGGAAACAACACGGGAGAAAAGCTTCTAAAACAGGAATAATAGAATATATTTAGAAATTTATAAAATGACATTGAGAATTACCCCCCTTGCTCCACTTTGGAGCTTTGAAGATTTTCCCTTTTCTTGTCCTTGCCAGATTACTACTCCTTCACAGAGCTTTAGAGTGCTTTAGAATGCATAGGTTTGAGGAAGACTTCCATAGTTACTGCAGTTCATCTTCAGCAAGGCAGAATTACAGTGCAAAGACACTAAGGAAAAAATAAATAATCCTGCATATTTATTATAAAAATTGCTGGGAAGATAGATCAGTATCCTGCTTCCTAGGACAATTAAAAGCTTTTTGAGATTCACCTTTCTGTTTTGTTTTATTTCTGGGAATTTGGGCCTTTGTGCTAACCTATTTCTCGTTGTTGGTAAAGGATGCTGAAGGAAATGATTTCTTTTCTGCTGTACTTGGATTCGTTCTTCCTGTAGCATACAGTTATCAACCAAACCTAACAGTTATAGCTGTTGGACCAAAGAGGAGCCTTGGAATGAGTGGGATTTCTCTGCTTGTTGCTTTACTACAAGGATTAGCTGAGTCTCGAATTTTTGCTGTGATTGAGGTAAGAAGAGGTGCTAAGCTGTGGTACTTCAAAGTGTCTGGGAGAGACACTGGCATGAACTGCTTCAAGCTGCCCAGTAGAACACACTGGCTCGATTTATCCTGTCTTTGGTACCCCTGAGTTCACAGCACAAACTGCTCAAGTTTCTTCCTGTCCTGAGAATAAAACACAGCTGCACACTGAGCTGTAGGCAGCTGTTGGCAGCCTGCACGATGGAGAAGCTGAGGCATGAATGCAAGCCCATGGTTATGTCTGTGGGCATTAGATGTTCTGACAATTTGCCACAACTTCCATTTTTGTCTGGGATCCTCAGCTCAGAGTTGTCTCCTGAAAAGAGGCACTTCCTGTCTGATTTAACAGACAGGAAATGTGATTGAAAGCAGCCTGTTGTCCTGTTCATTACAGACCACTAAATTCCCTCCTCTCTCCCCTGTGCTGTACTTTGTCACATGTGACTTCCAACATGCAGAACATAAATCAGAATGACACATATCCTTCAAGTGAACTTGACTGGGATAATACATAATTGACGGCCAGTCTACCCCAGCTTTGTGTTTCTGGTAGAGAGCACAGGAAAGAAAGTAAAAAATATAGGGACTTCTAGGCTGGCTTTTTCCATATGCTACCACATTTAAGGATGCCTAAATTTAGGAGCTGGAGGCTGTATCCAGAGCAGTGGTCTGTGCCATTGAGCTTATCTTCCATGAATTTGTCTAATCACATAAAGAACTCAGTTTACATTCTTGACCTCTCCTGCATCCTGTGGTTGTGAGTACCACAGTTTCTCTGTGTGATCTGTGAAACCATAACTTTTGATTACTTTTGTGCCTTGTAGGTCTTCTTCATTGAGAAACAACAAAAAAATTGTTCATGTATGCTTACTCTAATGTGTTCCCCAGCAAGTACCCAATTAAAGCCATGCTATTAATTAAGCTGCCAATTAAGTGGATTTTGACATAATTTATTCTGTAGTTTTGTCAAATGTCATTTGTTTTAATTTACAATGCTGATGCATAAATTGTCTAAGCTAAAATAATTGGTACATAGATAAGCAGTATCCATAAATAATGTACTTGCACATTACTAATTAGGAGTATGAAATGGAGAGAATTATTGATATTCTGAAGTGTAAACTCAGAGAATAAAAGGATACTAGGCATACAAGTTAAAAAAATGATTGATACTTTTATGTTGGTATTCTGCAGGCAGCTCCATAACAGGATCATGATTTTCTAATGCATGTGCTTGGCTTATTAGAATATTTGAAAAAATACTTTTATCTTTTAAAAACAAAATAGAGTTACAGTCTTCCAAATATAGTCTTCATATAGCATCAACATTTCAAAATACAGTTTCTACAAGGAAATTATATTGATTTAGACTGTGAGAAGTCCAAAAGAGTAAATTTCTTGATCAAGCAAAATATATCACTATTTTTCACTCACAGAAAATAAATTATGCATGAAGTAAGCAAGCACCATGCTCCCCTTGCCTCATAATATTTTCTGTCCTTAACCAGCATTATTTCTTTTCAGTTGTAGAGGGAGAAGTGAGATTCTTTCTCCATTTGAAAGAAAAGCTTTGTAACAGATAAAAATTAATTTACATTTTTCAGAGAAAAACTCTTATTTGAAACACATTTTTATTTGAAAATGGGAGGTTGCTCATTCTTGCTACTACTGCTAGCAATTTAATTACAAAAGCTTTTAAAACATTTAATGTACCACTGAAACAAAGAGAGCTTGGTTCACAGGGCTATTTTTCCTTCCTAATTAGGACACAGAGATAAGTTTAATGCAAAGTGTAGCCAAAGCATTAGTGGGTGCTTCTACACCTCCATTTGGAATTTATGTACCTCCTACCCAAGAAAAAGTAAATAAAATAAAAGCATTAAGAGACCAGTTTCAGCAGGAATGGAAAATGCTTCAGTGTTCAGGTAAGTTGACTGATTTTATTTTAAACTCTTACATACTATAAGTTTCTGAAAAGATGATATATGAATACAGCTGGGTCCTGTAAGTGGGACATTCAAAGTCAGTGGGACCAGACTGATCTAGTGTTAAAATGGTGAAATTCTGAATGGTTCTAATTCTGCCACTTGAGCCAGAAAGCACCAAATTTCATAGCACAACAACTGTACCCTTGGGGCTTTGAATACTGTTACTGCAGGATGCTGGAATGAAATTACCAAAATATGTGCTTAAAGAATGGGTAACAAGATCTGCCCTGGCTCTGATTGCTAATGTGTTTTCTGAATATAGTGCCAAACCAGCTGATATTTTTTGTATATTTAGCTTATCCACAAAAAACTTCATATAGCACAATAGTGCTTAGTCATGCTGCAAGTCACAAAGAGCTGAAGATCAGGCACTGCATTTGTATAGGAATCAGACTAGGCAGTATGTATGTTTTCAAGCATACTTGTCTAGAAACATTTCTCTGCTGAATGACTTCCATTTTTCAACAGAAAAAGCAACTATACAGGTTGGCATCTCTCTGTAAAAGAAAATGGCATACTCCTTTTCAGAAGAAATGGCCAGTTCTGGGGGTCTGGTTCCAATAAAAATGTTCTTGTGGAGTCAGGAGCTGTGGTATGAGCTTGATTAATAACTGGTTTTCTTATTGCTGTTCTTTTCAGTGAAGGATGGGATTTCAAGAAATTGATTTCACTTCAGAATCATTTTACAAAGAAGAGGAAAATAAAAAGATGAGAACTTCACTCTGCCCTCTTTTCAAACGTAAATTGTCTATATAACAAATAGGAACTCCAGATCTCCAGAGATTTAGTAGTGGCCTAAGGCTACATCATGTAAATTCTCAAAATTAAACAAACATCCCAAGGCAATAACCATTATATGCCTTGTTTTATAGCATTCCAGGTATGATTTAGGGATGATTTTCAAGAGAATTTTGCTGTTATTTTGAATTTAGTAACTTGACCTTTTGATTTCAGACACTTCAAATTATGTTTATACTGGTCTTGTAACTGGGATCAACTGTATATAATCTGGAATAACTGAATATGTCTTTGCAGTTGTCTTTTCTAATTTTTTGCAGTGCTCCCCTTCCCATTTGTTTTGGTTTTCAGATATTGCTGGAGGGGAAGTGATACCCATCCTTGAACATTTTGAAATTAAAATAATTTTTAAAGGAAAATAAAAGCTATGTGAAAGATTTTTCACAAAGAGCTGAAGAACATGAAGAGGTTCTGTTTCAGTTTAGAATTGCTTTAAATTGAACTCCGAAAAAAAAAAAAAAAACCCACAACAACTGAAGTCCAAAGAAGTATTTAAATTGGAAACCAGCCAATTGCCGAAATTTAGCATTTTTCCTATCAGGAGGTTTTGCCATTCTCCCCTTTCCCACTGTCTCCCCTAAATGTCTCCTCCCCCNGCGCTGCTGCGGGCGGGGGGCTCGGGGCGCTCGGCGCGCCGTGCTCGGGCCCAGCTGGATGCTGAGGGGGAGGCGCGCCGCCGGCAGCTCCTGCGGGGGTGCCGACATCCCGCCTCTCCGCGGTGGGTGCTCCGGAGCGCCCCGGGGATGGCGGGTGCCCTCCGGCCCNTCTTTTTCTTTTTTTTTTTAACTCATTATAGTCAATGAAAGAGCACTTTCTGAGACATAGCTCAACTCTTTCCCCTTTCCCTGCCTTTGTTCAATGGAATTTATAGTGTTTGAATCACATAAATATTGCATTTTGATACGTATTTTTCTAAGCCTTTATTAAAACATTAATTAAGCGGGGGAAAAAAGTGCAGTGTTGGTAGAATTTGTTTGCAAAGACCGTCAGGAGGCTGCAGCGCCATCCTGCAGCTGGGGATCATAGAGCGTGGGTCACTGCTCCCTGGCCCCAGCGTGTTGCGAGATTTCGTCAGCTGAGCGGCCACAAAAGGCTGAGGGAGTAGCGCAGGAAGGTCTGGAAAGGCAGGAGCGCTCCCACCGGGCGGTTCTCGTCCCGGTTCGCAGTGCGGCTGCTGAGGCCGCGCCGGGAGGCCCCGCTCGCTGCGCTGCCGGGGCGGGCCCGGGCGCGCTCGGGTGACGTCGGCGGCGNGTTACCTCCCGCAGCTTGCCCGCAGCCTGCGGCCCCGGGGCTGCGGCTGAGGGTACTGCCGCGCGGGAGGGAGGTGGTGATTGTCTCTGTGAAAAAGAGGTGTTCCCGCAGGAATCCAGGCTTAGATCAGGACAACCTTCTTTCTTCTGTTTCAGTCTGTCGAGAAAAATTGGGCATCTGGAATTAAGCTTCCTGCACCATCACTTCACTGGTGATCAAAGTTAAAGTGTGATTTTTGTAGCACATGTTCTAAGTGGGAGGTCAGTTCTTTTTCCTTTTGGGCTGTCTCAGTTTAAGTTAAAGCATACTCACAAATTTCTTAGATGCCTTACGAGTTTCTTCCTTTTCCTGATATTTTTCAGGTCTTCCTTCCCATGAAATCAGAGAGCCAGACTTTAACTGCTAAAACCTGACAGTTTCATATGAAATGGAGAGCATTACACAGTTGTTTAATGACTTGTGTGAAGCACACTTGACAGGTTTGCCATGGAAGGTTCACTTAGGCAGGCAGAAGATCAGCAAGAGAAGGGCTAAGCAAAATCTGAAAAGGGTTGCTTATAATGCCCTGTTCATGAACCTTTTTCAAGATGAGGCTCGTAAACTACAATCAAACATTTCCAGACTCCCAGTGAAAAACAAAATTTTGATGCTGTCTTTTAACTTGAGAGTTGCTGGCTTAGGTGCTCAAGCGGATAGACTGGAGAATCTTGTGGAGGAACTGGAAACAGCTGAATGCTTACCATTTACTGAAGTTAATTCTGTCTTAGATCTTTTAGTACAGCTCGCTGGAACAGGTCCTCCTCAGCTGGTACCGCAAAAAAAGGACTATTTTCTGAACAACAAATACGTTGGGAGAAATGTCAAATACCAGGGTTATGATTATTATGATGTAAGTGTGTTTGAAGCTGACATACAATCTCTGATAACAAACGAAGAATGTCAGTTCAGTGACACAATTCAGCAGACCCTTCAGATCATGGAGGCTGCACCTGGCACTGGACTCCCTGCCATAGGGGTGTTCTCACAGAGCTGTCCTGCTGGGGACAAGTTTGAGAAAGAAACGCGTGTCTCACTCTTCGGTGCCCTTGTCCACAGCCGTACGTATGACATGGACATCAAGTTGGATTTACCACCAGTGCCTGACAACGCAGATTTGTCTGGACTTGCAATTAAAGTATGGTATCATTTTTTTTGGAGTAATGAGTTTATGCATGCTTTCATGTGCCGCTTTGAAACTGTAGTTTACAACGTAGGTAATATTCGTTTTAGAAGCATACAGCACTGGAATTTAAGATGGAGCAGTGATCCTTTCCTTTGCAGAGAACCAGATAAGCTTTTTGGAGATGTATGATAACAAAAACCTTGGTCTTGCCCTGTAGCTGTGTCAAAACCCATCATGTGGCCACAGGCTTTATGAATTTAAGCCATTGGCTGTATCCGTACCGTCCCCACCCTAGCAACCTTTTGCTTGCCTGCTTTGTGTATTGAACTCCTCTGTGTTGCTGCTTGCTTGTCAGTGCTCACACTGACAGCCTAAGGATCCCTGTCTGTATGTCTGTGCTTTGCTGTTCAGATTACAGTACCTAACTTGCTGTATTGTTGGCTTGTTATATCTTAAAGCATTTTATCTGTTTAGGTTTTTTTCCCCTCACTGAATGTCCTAGTTCTTACTGTCCTTCTACCCTTTCAGTGTGTTCAGTTTCTACTGTATCTTTTTACCCCGTATGCTGTCCATTCTGTTTATTTTACTGGTTTATTCTCATTGAAGTACTAGATAAACTTGTAGAGGTTTTTTCTTTCTTTCCATTTTTACTGTGTGTAGGTAGGCTTATTTATAGCTTACTCTTAGGTCTTTATCTTGTTGCCTTTACTTAACATATGGATGGATCTTGCAGTTCCCTTAGTTCAGGATCTGAATTGGAACTTGAAGGCAGACACATTAAATAGAAAACCCCAGTGCCATTCAGTGTTCACATGTGGATGCAAATTATAACCTAGAGGAGGCAGAACCTTTTTGAGTTAGCTGAACTCTTTCCATCAGACTGGAAAATTTGCAATTTCTTGAGGAATATGCTGCTTTTTATATGGGTGTGATTGTCTTTTACTAAAATTGAGGACAATTTGCACATATGGCTCCTGTTGAGAGGGAGTTGAGGATGTGGCATATGCACTGTTTGGATACTTACAGATTTTCTGCATGTCAATTAAGGAACAAACTATGTTAGTCATAGTTAACAAAATGTTTACAAATTGGAAGATTTGGGGCCTTGATCATTTGCCTGGAACAAATGGCAGAGCAGTATGATGTTATTAATGCTACATACTGTTGAATGTCCATAGCTGAGATTCCCAATTTGTAGAACTATACGCTTACCAAACAAGGAAATTTCAAGTTTAATACCAACAAGCATAGTATGTTATTTTGAAGGTGTTTGGTTTTTTATGTGTAGGCATTAACACCTGTAGAGACTCATCAAATGAAAAGAGTGCTTACAGTAAAAACTTAAAATTGAAATAAAGGACAGGTCGGTGAGAGAGGTTGGGTCATATAGAGTCACAAATGATAGCAAAACGTCTTTTTTATTAGTGCATGTATCCTCAGTAAAATGGTTTTATGTCTGAACTCTTTCTGACAGGTTCCCCAAAGTATAGACCAGTCAGAAGATGAGGGATTCCAGTCAGCATCCAATCTGACTCCTGATTCTCAGTCAGAGCCGAGCATGACTCCAGACATAGACTTGTGGGATGCAGTGCTTACATATGGACCCAGCAAACGAAGATGTTGGGAAAGAATTGGGTAGTATGTGTCTGATCTTACTGGTAAACTTACTATGCCCCATATGCAAATGTATGAAGGTGCATTGCATCTCAATTCCAAATGACCTCAGTATCAATAATGGAATGAGCATGTTTAATTCACAGATTTCAGTACATTGCATTAGTAGGGATAAAGGAATAAAGGTTGTGTGATTTCAGCAAACTCATTCTTAGAGTGCAGCAGTTTCATTGGAAGCAATAAAGTCATCTTTGTCAAAAAACAGAGGGATTAGGTAAATGCCGTTTATGTGAAATGCAGCATTTTTCTAACTATTTTGTCTTCTTATGTGCTATGCAGTTTGTCTCAGTGTAAAATGATTCCATAGTTTCAGTTTCAAAAGAAAAAGTGGTAATTGTAGAGCTGTGGAAGAATTAAACAAATCTCTCCCAGCATTGTAGAGTATTGTATTCCTTTTCTTGTCCTGTATACAAACCAGCAAATTATGACAGATTTCTTGATGGTCTAGTTAGACTTGTAGTTCTTTTGGCTGTTGAGTAGAAGGTGCATCTCCTGAGAGAAAGCTCTCTACAGTCCTGTTAAGGTTTTTTGGCTTCACTAAAATGGAAGATAGAAGAAAAGGCAGGTATGGCAGGTATCCTTACATTTCAGATGGACAGTGGTGTGCCTGATTCTTGGAGAAACTTTGCTCTGTATGTTTTCTGTAATTTTAAATAATAATCTAGTGGTGTTCTGTCTCATTGTTAAACAGTGTTTTTTCATCTCTGAGCCTTAGAAGCTCAGAAACTCAGAAGTTCCCTGTTGTGATTTTTCAAAGCCACTGTAGCCCACTTGAGCATTTTTCCTGGTACAAGACAGTTTTTCTTGGTAGTCTTCAGACTGTAAGGGTCTAAGAGTTATTTATAGACCATATGCCTGACAGAATTTTTATAATACCTGCTACTAGAATTCAGAACTTTTGGAAAAATTGGCAACAGAAATTGTTTTGGAGGGGACAGTAATCTTCACTGTGAAGAGATAAAGTGTGTTAATAAAAGTTCATTGTAGCACTTTGATCATATTTCTCTTTAGGTTATTTGAATATCAGTATTAAATGAACCATGGAAATATGGCATATATATTTGCCTCATTTTGCTAGTATGAAAACTAGTGTGGCATCAGGGAAGGCCACAAAAGCAGCTGGTAGTTCTCTGTCAAGGATTCTGTCACTGAACTGATGTTTAAATTATCTGTGTATTTCTCTGTACTGAGTTTGACCTACAATTTCACTGACTGAATGCACATTCTCTTAAAAATGTACTATATTACAAGTAACTTGCGTGTGAGGAATTCCATCTGTGTAAAATTCTGAAATGCTTTTTTCTTTATGGGATGTATTTCCTCTTTTCACATAATCCCCATGTAATGTTGTGTTTACTCTGACGCAGCCCACCTGGTAAAAAAGAGGAACCATATCTTACTGAAGCTGGGAGAGAAGCTTTTGACAAATTTTACAAACTGCGAGAAGGGGAATTGCAACTGTTTACTAATACTGTACTTCAGGTTCCTCAGCTTGTGCTGATGAAAGAACCTGAACTGGTTAAGGATGTCTTGAATGTCCTCATTGGTGTGGTATCCACTACATTTTCACTCAATCAGGTATGGAAGATTTTTATCGGCATTTCTTAGTCAAACTTTTTTGGTTTTTTTCTTCATAGATGTTTCCTCTTCAATACATTTATTTCTGCTGAGATCTTGCAGTTGTGGCTAGTGTTAAAAAGTTGAATGTTGCCTGATGTCAACAAGGCAGTATTTATATATTGTAGTACTTATGTTACTGGAATAGGCTAAGAGTATTTGTACTCTAAAGGGAAAATAGGTTTATGAGCACTTGAAAATAGAAGTGGATATAAATAATTTTGTAGATTGTATTTTCTTTAAGGAATTAGATAATGAGTCTTCTTCTGTATATTTGAAGGCATCATTTATACCCTTGCAATTTTGCTACAATTCAATGTTAATTCAATGTTTATTTAATGTTAATTGCTATCCTATAGTCTCAGTCACCTGAGTATCTAAACTGAAAATTTGTCTGCTGTTATTTTTGTGTGTAAATTTTTGGTATTTGCAGTGAGAATACAGATAAGAAATAGTTGAATCTGCCTTATTTTTTCTCCCTGTATTCGTTTAGGCTGCTCAGTCGTTTGTGATAAAGGAGGGGGTGTATGTGTCTGGAACATCACCAGAGACAATGCATAACCTGCTCTCGGAAGTTGCAGAGTATGGAACCTATTACACACGGCTGAGTCGTTTTTCCCTTCAACCAGTTTTGGATTCCTCATACAGCAAAGGACTTGTGTTTCAGGTGAAACGACTGTATTAAATCAACTAGAGTTAATAGGCCAGCTATCTGAGGTAGAGAAGGTGACTTTGATTTCATGTAAAGCTGGGATTTCTGCATTCTGCAAAACTGCAAAGTATTTTAAGTGTTATGCTCCATCTCAGGTCAGCAATGAACAGTGCCACTGAATTTAAATCACAGCTCTCTGTGCTGAGGGCTTGCTTGCACTGACACATGCAGTAAAATGTCTTTGTTACCCAAAGTGTGATTTGTTTAGTCATGTTGTTCTGTTTTGGATTAAAGAATTACAATTTTTAAATGCTTTAAAAACATCACATAATTATACAGGAAGATGTATAAAATTAAAATACAAAAACTTCCTTAGAACACTATGTGTGTGTATATATGAAATACACATTTTTCAAAAATAAAAACTGAGGTAGAGAAATATGGTATTTAATAGCTTTAATTACTTTTCCTCTGTTCAAAATTAAGTGCAAATTTTCCATGTCAGTCCTCTGTATGTTGTGTTGAGCTATGTGTAATATCTGGTAATTTAATCTCTTCCTAATACATAGACTTAAGTTAGGATTAGCTATGAAAATGTATTCATCCTGAATATTTGATTTACAGCAATGTTACTCAGTTTCTGTGAAGAAGGTCTCCTTGTTGGATAAAGTTGTAGATAAGTTTTTTGCCATATCCAGTTTAAGCATAAAAGTGAGGAAGGAGGTTTCCCTGGGTTGGTATTACAGAGAATGAGGAGCTCCTCAAAGGGCAGGCCAAAGGAGCTGAACCAAGATGCTTTATTTCCCTGTGCATGGGTACGGGCTCTGTGCACTGGATGTTGAAGACTGTAGAGGAGTCATCTGGCTCATTGGAATGTCTGAAGCTGCATGGACCCTCATTTGCCCCTTACTTTGGTGTACAAGTCCCCCTTACCTGCATATGCAATTTATTTTTATATTATAAAAAGGTTTGTTTTCGTGCTGATGCAGTTGATATGAGACATTGCTAGACTGTTAACGACTTTCACAGTAAGACTTTAAATGTTTTCTGTTCATACCAGGCATTCACAAGTGGACTGAGAAAGTATCTTCAATATTACCGAGCCTGTGTTTTGTCAACACCTCCTACTTTAAGTCTTCTAACAATCAGCTTTCTATTCAGAAAATTAGGTCGTCAGTTGAGGTAAGAGAATGGTATTAAATATTTAGGTTTTTCATAGGGGAAAAAATGCAGTCTCTTCATATACACTAAAAGAGACCATGTTACATGGTAATTCTTAGTTAGTCTATCAGTATTTTTCCTCTATTTTAACAGAATTTTTTTTATATATCCAGAATATTCTAGGGAACACATATAAGGTCTTTATGCTCAGTTCCTTTATTATCCCTGTTATCATTCAGCAGGTACAGTATGATTGTTGTACGATATTCAAATTCAGCAAAGTTCATCACTGTGATCTTGGAGACTTCTGCTTGAAATTTTTATATATGTTTTAATACTGTTTTTTAGGTATTTAGCTGAGCTTTGTGGCATAGGAACAACGACACTGGGGATCAGTGGTGGAGCTGGTGCTTCATTTCCTACGGTGATTTTTTGTTTGATGTTTGTTTGGTTTGGGTTGCGGTGTTAATATTCTTCAAAATTATGTTGGATTTTACAGTAAATACTTAGTGTTGGTCTCTTTGCTAGCAAAGCTGTGATCCTTGACCTCCAGTCAGAGCGCTGTAGTCCTTTCTCCAGATACTTAAAAGTTTGGAATTTTGTCCTTTGTTTTCAATTCCTAAAACAAAGGACCCAAAATAAGCCTTCTAGTCATGTGAATACAACTCTAAACATACTGGTTCCACTGTAGAGGTGATAAAGTGAGTTTGAGGTAACTAGCTCAGGTAGAGTGATCTTAACTGCAGATAGACGGAGGAAGTGAGATTAGTCCTGCCTTCTGTGTCCATTGAAGTGTGTAAAGCCATGTATTTTTGAGTCTTGTTATTAAAGTTGTAGTGAAGTTTGTTGCCTAATATTAGAATATTTTCATTTTTTAGGGTGTTAAATTGCTTTCATATCTCTACAAAGAGGCTCTCAACAATTGTAGCAATGAGCATTATCCTGTTCTTCTGTCTTTGTTGAAGACAAGCTGTGAACCATACACAAGGTGTGTCCATAGTATTCTCTGCATAATTGAGTTTAAGAGTTATGAATTGGTAATCTGGTGAGGTAGTCTGCGTGTTTAACAATGGCTTTTAACATTTTCAGAAAAGCTATGTGTCTGTATCTGCAGTATACATTAAAATTAATTAATTTTGCTGTTCTTTCCCTCTTCCAGCTCAGTAACAGCATAAGGGGTTTATGTATGGCTAGATTAGTAAATAAATAAAGTAAATAAGACTTACTTCTTGCAGCTGGCCTTGGAAATTCATACTGGAATATAAGACTTGGATAAACATCTTTTTTTTTTTTTCTCATACCTGTGTTAAAATCCTGAAACTGGAAACTGACAAGTTTCTCTTGTTCTACAAACTGGGGAAGTTAATGCTTTTTTCCACTGTCTTTTTGTTGTGGGCTTTTTAGTAAGCAAAAATGAATAAAGTATCTGTTGTTCATTAAGTAGATGTAACTAACTGATAATAGGAGCAATTAAAAGTAGAGTTCCTTGGATTGCAGCAGTTTTGTGAAGTGCACATCAGTTTAGAAATTATTAGTTTATAGATATCTGAAGGGATGGTAAATTTTTTTAATAGGTATATGCAGGAATTATAGTTGTAGTCCATCATCAGTTTGCAATGTTAGTTAATAGACATAATGATACTTAGAAGAGCAATCAAAAGTCTGTCAAAATGCTCTAAATAAGATCCCTCCTATGGCCACCCTTCTTGTGTTTTCTTCCTGCTACGTGAAATCATCTTCAGAGAAATTTAATTTCAGATTTACCAGAAGCCTCACTGAAATATCTTCACAGCTCCTACCCTGCTATTTATAGAAGGAAGTCATATTTCTGAAATACCAAGGGCATCACATGGAACCTAAAAAAATCTAGAAGTATCACAGAAGTGTGTGATACTTGCTGCATTGATTCCTAAATTTGCTGCAGATATCTATTAAATCATCAATATGCATGAGCAGGCCTGGAAGGAAGCCTCTATTATCTGCAAAAATTGTTATCCTACTCATTTATTAGCCTGAAAGAAATTAAATAATACAAGTTGTTGCTCAAATCACAGAAGCATCAGATTTCATACTTGAAAAGTTCTTAACTTTTTACTTAGAACCTTGAAGTTGAACAGTGGTTGCTGTGTTAAATGCTTCCTCTTGGTTGCACAGTGTTAACTAAAAAGAAAATATATTCAAGGACCTCTGAGCCTTTTTATCTATAGCCTCAGATTGTGTTGCAAAAAAATCGTGGGTATTTTATTTCTTCAACAGTTTGGCTCACACAGAGAAAATAGGAAAAGCATGAATAAATACACCACAATAGTAGTTCTCATTTTTGCATGTACATGAAAAATGCCTCTAGGTCTGGGGTGAAAGTGCTTGGTATTGCATCTTTGGTTTATACCCTTTTGGTTTCTCCCTGCTGAAATTGCCTCTATTTAAAACAAATCCTTTCTGTTTTACTCTCACTGTGCCCTTGATGTGCTGCAAAGTTTTCTATACACTTTTGATCAATATTTAGTAAATTGATACACAGAAATAAAACGGTTGTTTTAATTGGGCCACTGTTCTCTTATCTAAACTAATTGTCACTGAAATATTCTATATAAAAATAGTTAAGGAAAAGTGTAGAGCCACAGTCTCCTGTATATTTCAATATCAGTGTCACAGCATTTAATTGCTGGGTTTTTTATCCTGCCCATAGCTTGTGTCTTTTGGAATTTTAAAGAACATACTAACTGCTTGGTTATAATAAAGGTGAGAAGGCAAGAGGATTGATTTTCAATAATTTTTTTTATAATTTCTTTTTTTTTAGATTTATCTATGATTGGGTATACAGTGGTGTATTCAGAGATGTTTATGGAGAATTTATGATTCAGGTGAATGAGGATTATCTTTGTTTCAGAGGTACAGTATATATATAGAGCATTTCTAATTTGTATAATTAGTGCTGTTAATTAAATAATTAATATATATACTTTCATCTTTTTGTTACGTAGATAAACATTACTGGACTCATGGTTATGTTTTGATTTCAAAAGAGGTGGAAGACTGTGTCCCTGTATTTCTCAAACATATTGCTAATGATGTATACATATGTGGGAAAACCATAAACTTGCTGAAATTGTGCTGTCCTAGGGTAAGTTTTGGGTTAATTCCTTCCTATTACATGGAGAAAATCACATCCCTAGAGCAAAAGTCTAGGTTTTTAGCAAGTTCACTCCTTTATCAAAACTTGGTATTGCGTAAGTAGGAAAGGCTATTACTTACTCTCAGATACTTGTGAGCTGATTATCCACTCTGCCTGCTACCACTTCACTGCAGAATTAGACATTTTAACACCATCAGATCTATTGTATACAATGCACATGGCGTATTTCTTTTCTTTGTATTGAAAGCAAAAAGGCATCCAAGCAAGTGCCTTCCGCTTCTTGCACTAGTCCTTTTTGCTTTAAAGCTGCCTCACTTGCCAGGTCGTGGCTCAGTTCTGCATAGCTCTTCCAGCTGTGTCACTACATTTTCAATAAGTGCTTAAATAGTTCTGTTTATTGGTATTTTGCAGAACAATTCTTGTCCCTGTTAAGAAAAACATGTTCACCTGCTCTGTGTCTTCCCTCTTTGCTCTATATATGTAAAAACAACCAGAGAGGTGTCCAAAGTCTATAGACACTCCCAGGTAGCTAGTATTCTCTTTAAGGTCAGAGCTTCTCAGTCCTGATGGAGCAGAGTAGCTCGTTATCAGCTATGTCGTGTCAGGTATAAGCCTAATACCTCAAATGAAATGTCCCTCTGCCAGTTCTCCTGAGTCTGCTCTGGTAACCATTACCAAGCCATGACTCAGGTGTGCTGGTGGTACTGGGCTCTTTATAAAAGTGTCAGCCATTGCTTCCATGGTGAATTACAGCTTTATGTGTCACTAAGGCAATATCTTCCTGCAGGTCATATGGCACCCAGGCTCAGTCATCTTCTATCTGTCTTGAGAGTGCCAGGCACATTTCATCCCTTTTTGGTAATGCCCACAAGAGCTGGGCCTTCCCTTCTGCTTAGGCTGTATTCCTGCATTCCCAGGAATACAGCCCTGGGCATCCCATCTTCTGGCTTTTACCAGTAGACTGGGGTAATCCAGTGTGGGTGTGCTTGTGCACTCGTTTGGTTATTTTCTGTCAAGCTCAGTTATCTGTTTTCTGCACTTAATAGAATACCTTCAGAGATTTAGGTATGTTGAGGCAGAGTAGGAGGACCAAGGATACTTAAAGAATAGGTTCCCTGTGGTGTGCCCTGGCTGTGGATTTCAGAGTTTTGTCTTGTGCAGAGCTCTCTCCTGTAGGTATGCTAGTCTGTCCTAGAGAGTTCCTACTGAGTGAGGATCTGTGGGGGATGTAAGTGAACAAAACCTAACTTTTGATGGAAGAAAGGCATTTAGCATTGAGTTGCACATGCTGAGTTAATTTGGATCTTCAGAAAAGGAAAATCTGAGGCATTTAGAACATGATTAGTATAAATGTATGTATTGAATTTTCAGTGGCAAAGACAGAACTCTAACATTTGACCTGTGATCCAAGTTGTGGACCATTGTACCTTTGTCTCCTCCTTTGAACTACATAAATGCTAAAAGATGATACTAATAAAAACCTTAGATCCTGTATGGATATTTGTCTCAGTGCTTGAAGCATGACTAGGTTAGAAAAATATATAATGTGAATTCATAATATAAAATTTTACACTTAAATGTTTATTTAAAAGGAAATTTCTCATTTTTCAGCATTATATATGTTGGTCAGATATACCTGTTCCCCGGATTTCAGTTATTTTTTCGCTTGAAGAACTGAAAGAAATAGAGAGAGATTGTGCAGTGTACGTAGGTCGAATGGAAAGAATTGCCAGATACAGTTCAATTAGCAAGGAGGAAAAGGTAAATGAATACAACAATAAATACCTCATTATGATTCTTTTAAAAATACTCAATTTTCATTTCTGTTTTTATAGTCATTTTTGTACTTATTATATTTATAGTCAGAATTTTTTCATGCATTAAATGCAGTTTTCATTGCTATTGCAGCAAATAAACTTACTTACTATAGCTTTTAAAAGTACAGGTGGTGTGCTGACATTTTTGGCCTTTTCATATATTAAATGAGTATTAGACTTCAATCCTAGTTCTTTGCAGCTGGAGATTTGTCCTCCTATTGAAAAGACTGTTTACTTCTAATTCAACAAATGAGATAAGCTAATTAGTAACCAGATAAGATTATTTGTAATTTCTGTAGCTGATTGTTTTTTCAGAGTATTTTAGCTACAAAGAGACTTCTGGCCTTCAGATTCCGTCAGTTTAGTGTATATATCAGATGGATTTGGTTTGTTTTAAAATCGGGTATTAACTTTCAATACTAGTTTGTAGATTTTCCATTTACTTATTTGTTTTATTCATGTTTCTGTACTGCCTTTATTGATAAATAACCATTACAAAACGTGCATCTGTTTTCACAACAGTGTATTTCAAGTCTAAAATAATAGAAAAAATTCCAACTTGGCTTTTTGTTTGTGTTTTGGGTTTTTTTTTAGGATTTGCGTATGGAAATAGCCAAACAAGAATTAATTGTTCATGCGAGGGAAACTGCTAGCAAAGTACTAAAAGCCATTAGTGGTAAGTTATAGTGGCATTTTTTGTGCTTTCTGGTGGGTTTGTTAATGTAAACTAACTGTCTTTATTTTAATACAGACAAACAAATATCAGAACGAATGGCCGTGGATGCAAAGAAACGGGAACAGTTTCAGAAGCTGAAAGAGCAGTTTGCAAAGGACCAAGAGGTATCTCCCTGTGTTTCTAAAGGCCAGCTGTATTTCTTAGGCAAATAAGTGCAAGGATGTGTTGTACTGAAGTTGAATTAATAGCTCATGGGGTACAACTAAGAATGTCTTGCAGACATGTGCATTACAGATGGTATTAAGAGCGGCTTTTAAAAGTGTTAAATATTTATGCAGCGTCGCCTTGCGATAAAGCAGGAGGAGATTGATGATGATTTCAGCTATGCCCGAGAGCTCAGAGACAGAGAAAAAAGACTGAAAGCTTTAGAAGAAGAACTGGAAAAAAAGGCAAGGTAAATGTGTCTTAAAAAACCATCATAAAGACCTCAGGAAAAAACTACTGTATGTTAAAATTTGTGGTACTAGTACTTGCCAGACATTGTTCTACAAGGGTAATGCTTGCAGGTAGAAGATGGATGTAAGGATTTTTGGTAATCTGTGAGCAATTTTGTTAGGAATGGTCAGTGGCCAAAAAATCCGGGACGCACTCATTTGTGCCAACCCTATCCAGTCTGGGTTTTGTTATAATCAAAATTTCAGGAAAAAAATTTAATTACATGTTACAGTGTGAAAGCAGAGCCCACAGCAAAAACGGTCACATGTATGTCAAAGCAGAAGCAGATGGAGTTAGATTGATACTTCACTTTCTTCTGTTTCATCTAAAATTACTTAAGACAAATGAGTGACCTACTAAAAATAGTTACGGAAATACATGCTGACTAAGAATATAGTCCTGTGTTTTCCACCTGTTTATTCTCTGTGACTGAAGCCTCTGGTTTAAGAACCAATTCTCACTTCTAAAGTGCTAAAAAGTCTTAGGCTTTAAAAGGGAAGATGAAAATCATTATGCAAAAATCTGTAACCTAGCTTTATTTTTACCTTCATTTAGGCAGGAATTAATTGACCATTATAGCAAACTTTCTGATGATGCAGCCCGTAGGGAACAAAGAACATTATGGAAAATCCAGCGCCACAAGTTGGAAACAGCCCGTCTTAAGTTTCTGTTAGAAGATCAAAAATGCATTGAGGTACCTCCTAAAAACATTTAAGAAAGGTAATTCAGAAAATTTGATACTTGATACTTAAAGACTTCTGTCTTTTTTTTAACTTTTAGGAAATGCTTGAAAAACTTCCGGATGGAAACTACAGGAGAAAATTAGATATTATTCCTTATAAAGAGTGCGAGATGGTTTTAGATAAAAACCCTAAGAAGGATTCACCTTCAGAGGTGAGTTTATTTTCTTACATAAACTTCAATTTGCTGTTCCAGGTTTCCCTAAAGGGATTTAATTTCATGGTTCATTTCAGTTCAGTAAACACAAGGTTCACTGTAACAGCAAGGTGAGCAGTTATTGTTTATCGAACATCAGAAAAATCAGAAAATTTTTTATCTCGTAATAAAGTGATACCCTAATTAGTAGGTTGATTGTGTGACCAGCTATACAGTGTAATAATTATTTCTTTTTAGGTTCCTTTTGTGAAAACCCTGCATTCTAATGAGACAATTGGCAGAAAAGAATCTGAGCCTGAACAGGAATGTGCTGCTTCTGCTGACAAAGCACTGCCTGTGCCAGAGCCAGCAAATAATAATGCTGATGAACATTTTCAGCCTAAAGCAACAGGATCTGAAAGCAATCTCCAAAATTCAGATAAAGCCTGCGGTTCTCTATACGGTGCTGACTCCTTGCCTGAATCCAGTGTGAATATAGAAGACTTCTTATCAAAGTCACAAGATGAACAGCCTGTTGCCGTTAGGATGCAAGGATCTTTGCTAGATGAAGCATTCCGAAATATTAACTCAGATCTTTCTGAGACTTCGCAAGTAAGTGAAAGTCAGCCTGTCTTCAGAGAAGCCCCAGAAGAAGACAGTGCACCATTGCATCAGCAGAGCGAGTATGATTTTAATACAGTTCTCAGATCATCTGCAGTTTGGCAGGGACATGTTAAAGTTGGGGAAAACGTATTTGATGTGGACAACAGAAGGCCTCGGTGGAATATTCATGGACATGCATCTGATGCCAACATTAGAGTGGGAGAGTATGTACCTCAAGTGGACACTTACCAGCCACGTTCAAGTCCTTATGGGCATTCTTCAGGTTCCCATATCAAAAGCAGCAGCTATACTTCTGAAGTTGAATCTAGACGACCCCGATGGAATATTCATGGGCATGTTTCTGAAGCTCATATTAAAATTGGGGAGTATGCTTCAGAGATAGAGCCCTCAAGGCCTAGGTGGAATATCCATGGACATGCTTCAGAAGCCAATATTAAGATTGGAGAGTATGTGTCAAATGTAGCTCCTACAAGGCCTCGATGGAGCAGCCATGGTCATGCATCTGATGCCAATATCAAGGTTGGTGAAAACGTGTCAGAGGTGGTGTCAGCCAGACCTCGCTGGAACATCCATGGGCACGCTTCACAGTCGCACATCAGAATCGGAGAGCTGGTCTCGGATGCAGAGCCTCTGAAATCCCGATCGAGCCCCTTTGGACACGCATCCCACTCAAGCATCCAGATAGGGGAGTGGGCCCCATCCACAGAAAATGATCCCATACCTCATCGTAAAACCATTTTGGGTTCTTCATCTGACTCCACAGTTCAGACACTTCTGTACAATGAAGAGTTACCTCCTGCTGAAGGGAGCAGAAAGGAAGCAAAACCATCAAAAGTTAAGGAAGAGACTTTGTCACAGTCAGACATATCTGATAGTGTTACAGACTTTCCTGATGCTAATATTAAAGATGATAAAAAGGAAAATACAACAGAAAAGAAACAAGAAGGTAAAACAAAATTAGGTTTATTCAGTCAGCATTTGTTTAAAGGCTTGTGAAAGTAACTGAATGTTTATTTTCTAAATGGGTACTTTGTTCCTCACTTATTCCACTTAATTCCCTGCATAACTTTTCCTATAGTGCTAGAATTCAGAGGAAGGAATTTGAGCTTAATCTTGTCTCCTATGTGCAAGGAACAGAACATTAAAAAAAAATCTAGCCTGAAACTTTGTGAAACAGGACTTTTAGGGTTCTTAAGTAGAGAACATGCATAAAACTGCCTGGGTACAGGTGGAGGTACTGTTATTGGTGTGCTTGTTTCTGTGATCGTTTGTACAGGAATTTTGAGCATCTTTAGGAGCAGATCTGAGGTATTAACCAAGTATTGTAAGTAGGTCTAAGTAAATGCTGACTTTAATTGTATTTACAGTAATTGCAGATGTTGTCAACAAGGACCCTTCTCCAGATTCCTCACAGAGTTTACAGGTAAGAAACAAAAGTAGTTGTTGAGAGGACTTATTTTTCCTTTGGAGAATTGAACACACTGGTAGTTAAGGTAATAAATTTCTCTCCTATTGTAGTAGTCACTGTAAAATCATATTGTTTTTACATGTCTGAAACATACAGGTGAGTAGGCTCTTCTCTATTCATTTGGAATAGCTAGGCAGTTACCTGTAGGAACACATTAAGCCTGAGCAGACAAAGCCAGCATCTCCCATAAAATTTATCCATTTATGAATTTTAGAGAGAAGAACCTGAAAAGGCCATTCCACAAGATACTCTGCCTCAAGAAACTTTATCTTCTGAAGCTAATGCTCCCACAGCTAAGGAGGAGGAAGGGGAAGAGGAAGATGTATGGAAGAAAGAACAAGCTTATTTGAAAGCCTTATCGGATCAGTATTGTATTGAAAAGTATCAAGATAGTTATGATTTGATGTGTGAGTAGAGCTGTTGGAACAGTAGATCAATAGAAAATGTGGTAAATTTCAGCAAGAAAGCTGAATGCTAACAAAACCCATGACTTATCAGTAAATTACCAATGTTACAAACAGCAATAGCCATGCAATTTGCTCCTAGGCACAAAGATGAGTAATACATTTTGACATGTTATGATTTTCTAGCCTAGAGGTGTTTGTATACACAGTTTAATATGAACATATTATTAAGCTTCTCAAGTATAAGAACTTAAAATGTTTGTATATTTTTTAATTCAGCAGAACCACCGGTTTCTCATCTTTTACATCACGTGATACCAAGATCATACACATTTCCTGTGGATCCTGTGGTGCAGTCTGCAACAGATGAGACTGCTGTACAGCTGAGTGAGCTCTTGTCTCTTCCAGTGCTGATGAAACGTTCTATTACTGCTCCACTTGTATCTCAGTGAGTGTTGGTTAGGAATTTTACAAATAATTTTGCAAATAATGTGTTCTCTTTTGAGACAGGAGTTGCACATAGATCTTTTAAATTTGCTCTTAGCTCATAGAAATAGTTCAGTAAATGGCCTATTACTAATTTAAATGTTCAGATCTGCGTATTAAATAGTAACATAAACTTAGATGTTTATGAGCAAATGAAAAGTTTGAGTGTCTGTTTGCAATGTAAGAGCTCAGAGGGAAGTGTTCACTCTCCAGCTTGTAGATTATGCAGCAGTGATTTTGGCACCATTAATTTCATTGTTCTTTTAAAAAGAACATATATTCTTTATAATATGTGTGTTAGTTTCTATTTGAAAGATGAAAGCTAAGGGAGTAAAAAAAGAAAAATATTTTGATTACTTGAAAGCTCATCATATTTATCAGGATGTATTTCATGTTTCTATGGGAACTCCATCTTCAAGGCTGTTTCAAAGTTTAATAGAAGCTGTTCTTGTTGTTGTTGGGAAACCATGTCTATACTGGACTGTTTAATTAGTATATCTAGTAGTATTTTAAATAAAAGTTTTTGTTATTTAGTGCAAGATTAGCTTTTGTCGTGAAAACAATCACTCAGACTCTCCTTTTAGAATCTGCTTTCCTGTAAGTTTGCATTTCCATCTGCTAGTTCCGAGTATGCTATAGTCAAAAGTTCAGTGCACTCTAGAAAGATGTTAGTGTTTAACTTAATTGTAAACATCTGGTTGGCTACCAGAATGATGTGTGTACAGATTCATGCATCCAGCAAACCACAGTGAAGAGCCTGAGTTGTGTGCTGCCAGAATTAGCCTATCCCTGATAGGCAAGTTAAATTATTTAAAGCTAGGTTGAATACCTACACTATACTGTAAACTGTAGTATAGACCTGCCCTTAATATCTAGTGACAGAACTTAATCAATTATTATATTCTTACTGGGGATTAAATAGTCTTTCTTAATCTGTTTGTGTAGGTGACAGAGATAAGAAGGCTATCGATAAAATGTTGCTATAGGCCCAGCAGCATGTTCTAAAGATCTGGCTACTGTATGTAGCCAGTCCTAAAATACTTCCCCAGTATTGTTCAAAACCCAATTCCCTGAAGTGGTAGGTTTTAATTATGGTCTGTTTTGGATGAAGATTTTTTGTCTTATGTTTTTTGGTTATATGAGTAACATCTTGTCTTAGATATCAGAGTTAAGTACTGGAGCATTAAGCTGATGTAGCCACAGCTGAATGTTAGCAGTAAAGAAGGAGTTGCATGTAAGTTTAATACCTTTCCTGTGTTTTTATTCTTAGTGTTTCTCTTGTGAACAAAGCAATAGTTGATTACTACTTTGTGGAGCTGAATGTGGAGAAGCATTTTGAAGCATTGAGACACTTTCTGTTAATGGAAGACGGGGAGTTTGCTCAGTCACTCAGTGACCTGTTGTTTGAGAAGGTATTTGCTTTGTTGTCTTAATCCTAGTGTTTGGGTTGTGTGCTTTACCTTGATGCTTCTGAATTCATTTGGATGGGATTGAGGGAATGGTGTGAATTAGAATCCTGGCTTGTGGAATTTTCATCTTTTGTACTGTGTTGAGAAGTTTGTAGCAAGGAACTCAACTTCATAAGGACAGACAAAAAACAAGGTCTTGGACAAATGAGCACTCATGGAAGGGTATTTCATTATTTCCTGTGAAAACTGCTGCACTATTGCTGTCCCCTCCTGTCTGCTGGCAGCAAGGCTGGAAAAGCCTATTGCCATTGGCTAAAATCCAGCAGAAAGGCCTGTGTTGCAAACCACCTACTCTAGCCTTAAATATCCTGAAATAGAGAGCAGAGGAGAGGACATGTGAAGAGTGTGCTGGGCTCTCTGATGAGGCAGTATTTTCATGACTTACTGCTGTGATCATGGGGAAGACAGCAAGGTAGGGGGAATAGCCCGGGTTGATTTAGATGGTTGCCCATGGAGATACGCAGCTGTAGGAGAGTTAATGCATTTCTCTGAGTCCTGAAAATGCTTTAGACCCAACTAGGGAAAGCACCTGGGGATTTAGACTTGATGAATAGCTTTATTTGTAAACCTCTGAGAGTGCTGAGGTGATGAGATAGGCAGATTGAAGTCAGATAAATTCCACTTGGGTCCCTGGCTTTCTAAAGACTCTATTCCCTGCAGGTGGAACTTTTAGCAGCTCCAGAACCACAGCAGACATATGAAAATCAATCAGTGCAGGTATGAGATTACCTTCATGCTGTGAACAGAAAATAGTTCAGAAGTTGCTTCTTATGCTGTTCATGTATCCCTATGACAGAAGTAAAAACTTCCAATCAAGGCAGGGTAGTCACCACTTTACTATTCTGCTTTAATTGACCTGTGTTCAGGAGCTAAAACTTTTGAGTAATATGGTGTAATTAGGTTTTTTTTTTATCCTAGCTTGGATCGGGACAAACACCGGGTGAATTGCTGAATCCACTGGTTCTTAATTCCATCTTAAATAAAGCACTACAGTACAGTCTTCATGGTGACACCCAACTTGCTTCCAATCTTTCTTTTGCCCTCAAGTATCTCCCAGAAATGTTCAAGCCCAATGCACCAGATGCTCTGAGTTGCTTAGAGCTCAGGTACAAGGTAAGAAAGCGTGGAGCAAGGTAGAATACTGCAGTTAATGCCATGGTTCTTATGTACGATGGTGAAGTGAATATGTTCATAAGAAGGCAGTATCTGAGAATGGAATGAAATAATTGTGTAATGGGATTTACTTAGCCTGGACCATTGCATTACATTATTATAATACATATTAATTGTTGAAATACTTACATTTTAAGTAATATAATTCTAACAAAAAAGTACTATGATCAGTGCTGTTGTTTCTTGTAGGTTGACTGGCCTCTGAACATTGTCATTACTGAGAGCTGCATGAATAAATACAACAAGATTTTCTCCTTTTTGCTTCAGCTGAAGCACATGGTGTGGACTCTCAAGGATGTTTGGTTTCACCTGAAGCGCACTGGTAAGTGTGATGTGTGAATGAGGGAGCATCCTGCTTAAAAGTCCTTCAGCACCCTCTGCGAGACAATTGCTTATACACACTTGTGTCAAGCCTCAAAAGCCACAATTTTCTTAAGAATCTTCCTTGGCATTTTAAACAGACTCTACTAACAATAACCTTCATCCCTTAAAAATTCTGATTTTAGATGGTCTCTGTGGATGATAATATATTTCTGCTTTTATTTTCAGCTTTAGTGAGTCACGCATCAAATTCTGTTCAGTTTCGACAGCTCCAGCTGTACAAACATGAGATGCAGCATTTTGTGAAAGTAATTCAAGGTTACATTGCTAATCAGATTCTTCATGTTACATGGTGTGAATTTGGAAACAAACTATCATCTGTGGGCAACCTAGAAGAAATTCACAGAACACATGCTGAATACCTCAACAAAGCAATCTTCAGGCAAGCTACCATACTTATTTCAAATACGTGTTAAGGGAGTGGCCAGTCCTAGCCTAATGCATTTGTGCAAAACTGACTTTTACGTGACACATTAAGTAGTCTTTACATAATGAAGTGTTCTTATGTAAGAACCTTGTTTAAAATCTGCCGGCTACAGTCTTGGGGATTTTTTAAAGTAATTATCTTTAACCTAAAGGATTGTCACTCCTTTGTATTTGTAGTCTTACAACCAGTAAATTACATCAACTAATTTCTGAAGTTGTTTTTGTTCTGTTAGGGGTTTGTTGACAGAGAAGGCAGCCCCTGTGATGAACATTATACACAGCATCTTCAGCCTTATCCTGAAGTTCCGCAGCCAGCTCATCTCTCAGTCGTGGAGCTTCGATGCGGGGAAGCAAATGGCTGTTCATCCCAACTTTGGTCTCATGCAGCAGTCATACAATACCTTCAAGTATTACTCCCATTTCTTATTCAAAGGTAAGAAATTGTATAAATTCTAGCTAGAGGAAAAGGTCAAGTGTCAACCAGAATGTTTTGGTAGTATAATGTAAAAGTAGGAAGATGTGTATACTTAGGGAGTTTTGGAAATGTGGTTCCCAAATGAAAGCTGCATTATTGTGGTTTGCAAAGATCTGCATATACTTCAATTAAGATGTCCACACATTAAATCTAACAGATATTTCAAAACTGACTGTAAGTTTTTGCTGATTTACATAATAAGTATTTGGTATTTAGCTGTACTTACGTGCATACATATTTTTCTTTTCTCTGGAATTGAGTTCTGGAACTTTTTATTGGCAGCAATGAGAGATAGATACCTCTTAGAAGTAATTTTAGATATATATGCAGTAGTTGAGTTTTGCCACTGATAGGAGATTTGAAAATTCTGATTCCCATGTTGGTTTAATTCAGAGAGCCTCCTAGCACGTGCTCCAGGCAAGTGTTTTTCAGCTACATGGATCATTTTCCAAAAGTTCTTTCCTTTACCATGATAAAATTTCATCTCATTGTCAGTTTAGGCTATAATGTGATGAAATGGTTACCTTCCATTTGTCTTTCATATCTTGCTTGTGTTTTGAGTGCATTACTTATCCTTCCTCTAGTACAAAGGTGGCTCATGGGGTTTGGGTTCTTTTTTTTGAGAAAATCTTGAATTCCTGAAGGAGGTGAAACTACTTTTCTTAGATCTATTCTTCTAGAATATTTTCTAGTTCAGATTATATTCTTCAGGAAATGAGCTGCCCTCTTTATTCTTTAAGGGTATCCAAAAATGGTGTCAAAGGACCAAAACCAGATATTTCAGGATGAGTTAGAATGGCTGCTTCCAAATTCTACAGGAAGTCAAAACACCTGTGGGAGCCACCTAAGCCCATACTACGAGATCTATGGTTGCTTCATGGACAGAGATTAATAGACCAGTCCGTAAGGAAATGTGATGAGTGACCAAGTTCTTTACACCCTCTTTATTAAGCACTACGAAACAAATACGTGCTTGTTCATCTCCACTTGTACCTTCAGTCACCACGTATTGTAAAATGCTCTCTTTCCACAATGGGTTGACCCAGAATCCATTGAAAGCCAATACAAAGTTGTCTGGACTTCAATGGCTTTGGCTCGGGCCCTAACTTCTAATAATACACTTCCCCTTCTTCCTTGCATGCTGCTGCTGCTTGCTGATTCCCTTGATATTAGTGCATGGGATGTTTGTGAGCTTAGGGAGTTCCTACTGGCTTTTCTCCTTTGTAATTAAGGAAATGTAGAGGATGTTTAGAGCAGTCGGTTTGTTCGTTCATGGAGCCTGAGGGATTTGTCCTAGGAATTTCTCTGGTTTTCTCTCTCACAATGGACTTTGCTCAGGAAAACTTCACCAGAGCTGCTTCTTTCACAGAGGTCACCTGAGGACCTAAACATGCTTCCTGGTCAGTTGAAATTATAAGAACACCAACTTACTGTGAAAGGTTCTGTGATTTCTATGTTTCTATGAAAGCAACTTTATAAGAAAATTGTTTTGTTAGAATAATGCACTTTCACTTAAAACTGACACACAGTCTTTCTTTTGCATTTATTTGAAATAATTTATAATTCCGGAAAGAAATATTGGACTTTGCTTACATTAAAATACACATTTGTTTCTACTGTCCTCAGACTTCTGCATTATGCCTTTTTTATTTTCAATTAAAAGGCATGGATACTGTCAAGGATGACTTTGCTATATTAATCTTAGTTGAAGCTTATTTTATTTTTTTGGTTTTCTTCCAGTGGTAACAAAGCTTGTAAATAGGGGATACCAACCACATTTGGAGGACTTTCTGCTGCGAATCAACTTTAATAACTACTACAAGGATAACTGAACTCTATAGCTTAAGGATTACTGATAACACAGTAAAACAGAAATTATATATATGCTTATGATTTATAGAAGCTTATGCAAGTGCCATGCAAGAGGCATTTTTCTTCAGTGGAATAACCTGCCATCTAAAAGCTTGAAGAATATAACCACCACAGACAAAGCATGATGATGCTTAAAATCCACCAAACCTGCCAGTTGTTCAATCTGCTGAAAATTGATGTTGTCATTATTGCAGAGAAAGAGCTGAGTGCCTGGTCTTAACACAGGAGAGAGAGGAAAAATGTATATCTGTGAATGTGTAAATGTTGTATTTTCAGTGGTCTGAATTGCCCTCAATGTAAATACATGTATGTGAAATAAATTAACAGATACTTTCTAAAACTTGAGAGATGGGTATGAGGTACCAATGTTCCCATGGATATTAGTACCTGTTACTTGATGTGGTTTATTTTCAAACTGATTTAGTTCTTAATCTAACTAATTTCTTCACAAATCTTATGCACAGTAGAAGAGGACGTGATAAAAACATTATATGCCAAGGTGATTTGCTAGGAGATACAATATTTGACTATTCATGCACTTGGTAATTGTTGGAGCACTTGCGCCAACCTTAGTTTCTTTATCCCTAATTTAAACTATGCATCTTACTTTGTGGTGATTATTTAAAATGCCAAAACCAGAAATTCAGCATCACTAAAGGAAAATAAAGCTGTAATTCCCAGTATATTCCAACTACTGCTTTCAACTGAAGGATCACATTTTCATAATTTTCCTTTTCCTTCTTTATTTTATTCCCTTATATTGTGAAAAGAGACAATTGAACTTTCAACGTCATGGTATGAGAATGTCATAGAGAGGCAGTCAGCTTTGAAATATGTTGATTTTGAGATCCTGGAGTCAGGGTTCCTTAAAATGTGGGTCATATTCATGAGGAGCTCATTGCCTGATTAGGGGACTGTTATTTAAAGCTACGGGCCTAACTAGCATATTACCATGAGTAAGATTATTTTCTGATGATGTATAGATAATTTTATGATTTTTTTTTCTGAACTAGAAATAAGTATTAGAGGCAGAATATACCAACTGTGAAGTTGACCTGAATGTTTCTGCTCTGGTTCCAAAGTCAGTGTCAAAACATGGTAATGCACAGTTGTAATATATATCTTTGTGCTGTTTCATTATCAGTGCTGTATTTAATTAACTATCTGCCTTCTGCTCTACAGAAAAGGGGATTGCAAGAGCAAGTGGCTTGCAGACTGAGATGTTTCATTGCCCAGGGAGGCAGAGAGCTGTTTGCTTATCTGACTTCTTCCTCTGGAATTTAGAGCACTAGGTGTGTATGTGCCAGCTTGGCTTCTGGTGCAGACTGATGTCTTGTCCTGAAGCCACTGGACTTCCCACGCAGCATCTTCAAGGAGCAGTATCTGATGTCTGGGACCTTGGTGCTTGGCACTACACTGTGAGTGTAGACCCATCGAACATTGTCTGAGTCCCGTGGTTTGCCTGGGGCAGACCTTTAACATCAACACAAGCAGTAACACACAACAAAGATGATCGTGGAAGCACGGGTTGGACATACTTGAGCACTCTTGGAATTCCTCCTTCCAGCACTGATGTTCTGAGTAAGTGAGACAGCCCTGGGCAAAGCAAAGAAAAATGTTATTCCTTTTAAGGAAAGTAGTTCAGAATACCGTGAAAAGGGAAGATGGAAGA
>VXAC01004726.1:443994-509385 GCA_013399225.1 Rhipidura dahli | reverse complement strand
TGCCACAGCCTCAGCCTTTACCGGCTTCCCCCGCTCAGAAATCCCGCGGCACGCGTTCGCCGGCACCGTGCCCCGGGCGGAGCGGGTGTGCCGGAGGAGGGCGGTGCCGACCACGAGCGGGCGGGCCCGGAGCCGCGGCCCGCGACCAGCTGGGGATTCACGTGGAGCCGTGCCGTGCCGTGCCGTGCCGTGCCGTGCCGTGCCCTGCCCTGCCCTGCCCTGCCCTGCCCCGCCGCGGAGCGCCGCCTCCTTCAGCACCAACAACAGCTACAAGTGTGCCTACGCGCCCGCCCCGCCGTGCCGAGCCGAGCCGTGCCACGCCCCTCTGTTCCATGCCCGTCTGAATGCTTTTGAAACTTACTCTGCAGTTTTTTCCCTTCTTTGGCCCTGCTATAATTTGCCATCCTTAAGCCGTTTTACTGCAAGGGAAGTGTAAGTTACCTTCTGAGTCAGGGACCATCTTTCACAACTTTTTTTTCAAGAACTGAGGTATGGAGGCCTTGGAGTTCTAAAAGAAAAAAAGAAATTAATCTGATCCTTATGAGGTACTTTTGAAGTCACTACAGAAGAATGAACTTTTAAATTCATGTTTATGCAGAGGAGCCGAGTGACTACAAAGAGCATCCTAAGTCACCGAAAAGGTCGGAGGGGCAGTGTTGGTGTTTAGAACCGCGCTCTCGGAAATCCGTGGAGGGGTGGGAGAGGCTGCTGTAAAAGATGACAAAGCAACACAGCTTGTGTTCATTTGCTTGTAGAAGCAAAGCTTTGAAGGTATTTGAGATGATTACAGTTCTTTGGGCAGAGGGTATGGGCAGATATCTGCAGCACGTGAATCCTCTGGCAGCAGCTGAATCCTCTGGCAGCAGCTGACTCCTCTATATAAAAGCTCACCTGACAACTGTGGATTCTTTCTATGATTTTTCAGTTGTGGGCGGTGGAAGAAAACCATCTTCGGTCTGACCATTGCATTTGTGACTGGAAGAGTGCCTGGAGTCATGCACAAAGAGAAGCAACAGCTTGTGCCCAGGAATTGCAGAAACTACTGTTGACATGTTTGGAAATTAAAACTGCTGTAAGCCAACCACAAGAACTCATGCAATGGTAAGAGAACAACACAGGTTTCTGAATAGAGGCTGTTCAGAAAGCCTCTCCCCAGCCATCTGGCTTTGAGAGTTTTCCCATGTTACTGTAGCAAGTCAAACATAACACTGTAAAAGGTAAGGATTTGACAGTAATACACTGGTGTAACTATTGTCTGCTTTAGACACTTCGTAACATCAGATGCTTCTTTTGGGGACTATGATGTGTTTCATTTAAGGTATTCATCAAGTTAACTGGTGGAAATTTCACAGGGTATATTGATGCCAGACCCTTTGTGTCAGAGACCTGGCTGACATCATCAGACTGAAACATAAATAATTTTTTATACTGCCCAGAGCTTTTGCTGTGCAGAATTCCTTTTCCTTTGGCCACTTACTGTGTGTCTGTTCTCATGTGACAGTGAAGAGCATTGCCTGTGGTGTCTGCAAAACTCAATTAGAGCCTTGGAATTTACTACTGCCTCTACACAGTGCTTGATTTTAGCTCAGATAAGGTGCTTATATCTGTGGCCTGGATGAAGTGATTTTTTGCTCATTTTTGGTGGGGTTTTTTGTGGTTTTTTTTTTGTGTTTGGTTTTTTTTTTTTTTTTTTTTTTTGGTATTGTAACCAGTGAACTGCTTACAACTGTAGTTGTCAATTATAGCTGAAGGTATTTTGAAAACTACTACATGTGATAGTTGTGATACTGATACTGTCAAGAGAAGTGGGAAGGCAGTCACAAATCCTTTCGCTTTGATTAATAGGGCGTGATTTTCAAGGGTACTGGGGATGAGAAAAGCCTACTGCCTGTTTTCACTGAAGATTCTTTATATCCCATAGAGATTCTTTCCAGAGCATGTGTGTCTCACAGCCTTGAGCATACTCTCAAGGAAGTTGTTGAATAATTATGTACGACATTTCCCCAGTACTCAGTTACTGATGTCTTGAGGGTTTTTGCTTCTTAGTTTTGGGGCCTCCTTATATACCAACATTTCTCCTCCCTAGTGCAGTTTTGTTGGCAGGACTGAGTCCCCTGAAATTCTCTCTGATTTTGATTACAACCTATGGAGACTTTTCGTTTGTTGTCAGCAGATGAGCTGAGGATAATTTGCTCTCACTGTACACAGTTTGTCTTCTTGGGATCCCTTCAAACTCTAATACTGTATCATATTCTAGAGTTTTCTTCCTTGAATAAGTAAAGTAAAAGACTGCTAAATCCACAGAAAACTTACCCATTTCTTACCATTTCTGTTAAGGTACTCTTAAGAGAAAGCTGGAAATCTCAGCATGTCAGATTTCCATCAATCAAAGCAGAAGACTGGTGTCTGGGACTCAGATTTCCTGCTGTAAATTTCTCCTCCCTCTTACTAAACTGAGTCACACATTCTGTTGTGATACATCTTCCTGCAATCACCAGTTAGGGAACAACTGAGACTGGTTGTTATGGCCTGTAGCCTCAAACTACTCCATGTTCAAGGTATTTGAGAAAGTCTTAAAACCTTCTTCTTTCTCCAACTCATAAATAAGAAGTATTGTTAGTGGTCTGTGTACCAGAATTTGGAAGCTCGGGCCTTAGTGTATAGCCCAAGGTAGGGAATGTCTGTCTGCTGCAAGTGTTTCAAGAAGATTGTGGGACTGGAGGCCAGTTGTTGTATTTACAAACTGTCAAGCTTCAATCCTAACTCCTGTGCCAAAGGCTGCTAAAAATGAGTGTGTTGTCACAGAAGAGAATAGTGAACTCTGCTAGCTGCAACCAGTGTGAACTGGTGGATTTATGAAACCAGTTTCCCTACATAATGTGAGAAAGGTAATGTCAGCTTCCTATGCTCTCTCTCAATTTCTGTTCCTTTTCTGGTTTCATTTTCCATCTGCACTCTTGTATTTTAGTGGTCCTTCTATTGCTAGATTTTTTCTTTGCCACATCTACATGCAGGCCATGTTCTTTGTGTCTCCCTGAAGACCTTTGAACTTAAGGCTGTTTTTCTTCTTCTTCAGCTCCTTAATCAAAAATCTTCTCCCTCTTCTCTGCAGCCAGATATGTGACAAGGTTTGTAGCCCATACTGTTTAACCTTGGGTGCTACTGGAAATGGTTTGTCTATTTATGCTGTTAGGTTTTGATTCAAACTGATGCATTCTTACTCAAACTGATGCATTCCCATTGGCCTAAAGCTGGAAACACTTTGAAGTTGCTGGTTTCTCTGAGTGAAAGAGTGACTGCTGCCAAGTACTGCTGTGCTTTATGTATTTGTGAAGTCATGGCTTCTGTGGTAGTTGGGCTTGTGTAAGATGGCACCGTAGGTATGGATTTCATCTGTGCTAAGGGAACTTGGTTAAACTAGAGGAGAAAGCTCTTTTACCCCCCTTGCCTGTTCTGACAGTCAGAAAGTTCTGGGCAGCAACAGCACTTGGGTGTGGAGTGGCAGTACTGCTCTGAAGTTGAGTTCCTAGACTCTGAGTATCATCTCATGGAGTCTTAGAGGATCCAACTTACTCTGTGCTCAAGAAGCTGTGTGGGGAAGTAGTAAATCAACATCACTTCCTGAAAGAGAATTATTGAGATGGTGACTGCTGCAAGTGACCCAGTAAGTGAGTGCCTGAAGAGCTAAACACTGAGAGGTGCCTGCTGAGGAGGTTTGGGCTAATTGGCTGTGATGCTTTCTCCAGAGGGCTGGGCAGCAGGAGAGCAGTGGAGACACTGTCAGAGTCCCCAAAGGTGTATTTTCATTCAAAGGCCTTTTCATTCCCTGTTCAGAAGTCCATGTGTTGGCTTTAATTCCACCTAGTTCTTCCTCAGGCAGGGATGAGAATCAGAAAAAGGTTACTGGAATAAACAAGGGGCAAGCAAGACCTTTTTCTTCTCTTGATTCATCCCCTCATGGTGCAGAGGGTTCTGTGGACCTTCTGGTCATTGTGAAGGCTTCACTAACCAGGGAAAGTGGTTTCTTCCTTCACCTCAACTACTACAGCTTTGCTCAGGATTAGTCCTGTTTAGGTCATCTTTTGGTGTTTGCTTTAGATTTCCTGCTTCCTTCTGCTACCTATGTCTCATTTTGTGTTCTAAGGGGGTCCCTTCTCCCCAGGATTTTACTGCTGCTTGTTCATGCTTTAAATAAACTTCTTCTGGGAATTGGAGGTGGGTGGTCCTTTTCTATTGTTCTTTCAACTCAGTGCTCCTGTCTCCTATCTGCCAAGATGAAGGCAGTAAGTACCACTGAGTCGTGGCTCTCCTTTAGGAGAAGCAGTTTAACACAAAATAAATCCTTATGTTAAAATGAAGTTTTCTCCATTTTCAGTTGTGCCCATCCCTCTTCTTCTTTTATGTGGCACCACTGAGAAGAGTTTGTCTCCATCTTTTTTAATCCATCCACCAGGTAGTTCACAGATAAGCCCTGAGCTTTCCCTACTCCAGGAAAGAAACAGTCACAGCTCCCTCAGCCTTTCCACATAGCTTGTGTGATCCAAGGCCTTCAGCACCTTTTTGGCCATTACAGGCCATCATCTCTATTTGAGATGATATTTTTAGGTTTTGTCATGTTATCTGTGGGGCTTAAGAGTGTTTTAGGAGTTTTCACAGTTACGTTTGGGTAATATCTTAATTGTCTATTTTCTGTATAATTCTAGGTATGACAGGAACTGGATGGAAAAAATTACTAAGGAACATAAACAAGGTAATGTGTCATTATGTTAAGAGTGCTTTTAAGAAAAAAGTGACTAAGTCTTGACAGCTTTCAAGCTCTTTATTTTCAAGTTCCTGTGCGAAGCACAGGGTTTTTTTTTTCTGCTAGCTTTCCAGTTTAGACTTGAATGTGAAAAATTCTTGCTTTCCAAAATATTGCATGGAATGTTATGTAGCTGCTTGGAAAAAAAACAAGCACAAAGAAAATTGACCCACTGACCCCCATAGAAACACTTAAGCTTAAGCTGAAGTTGTTCTTTACTAGAGTTAATCTCAAGCAAAACCATCAAAGAAACCCCAAGATTTTCACAGACTTCAGCCATCACTTGTTCCCTGGATTGCATTCAGTACTAAACCATACCATACATGTTCTCTGCTGTTAGTTCTTCATTTTTGCTATGGTTCTATGATTCATGGCCTGTCTTTGTAGCTTTGTGTTTCAGCCTTGTTTTGAATAAGCAAAAAGAACATGACCAGGAACAAAAGATATCCTTTCTTTAGGAAGAGATCATTCAGTACTGTTTTTTTTTCAACAAGGGCTCAGGTCTTTATGTCTAGATAGTTGTGGCTGTAGGTGTTTAAAGCTAATGCCCCCTTGTTAGTCTCCTGAAACTCTCTCTGTTGTCAGTGGAGAGAGACTGTGACATTTATAATTCCATTTACCACTTTTTAAGACACCTGTTTCAGGATGAAGTGAGAGGCTCTGGAGAGGACTATTTCTCCTCCTGTTTTTTTTTAAAAAAGCATAGGGCTACTGTTCTATGCCTAATCCAGTGAGGCACGTGAATCTTGGCTCCTGGACTTCCTGGAGGATCAGTGTCAGCTCCAAAACTTGTCACAGGTCATGGTGCACGATTTATCTTAGTGGTGAATACATTTAGCATCTCATCACCTGTGACCTGCAAACCCCAGCCTGAAAACCACTGGTGCAGCTAACACACACTTGTTAGATGTTGTAAAACCAGTTATTCTGTAATATGGACAAGCTCATTCCATGTGTGCTAAAGCTGCTGAAGTTTATTTTTGCTCATTGCTTCATCTGTTTGAAATTTCAAACAAGAGTCTGTGCTAATGTTTTAAAAGCTCATAAGTAATGAAGAAACACTTCTACAAAATTAGCATTACAATATGCAATGCTTCATGCTCATTTTAAAATGTAATAAGATTGGGTTAAAGTATGTTAAGTATGTCAAGGTAACTCCAGACAGTGAGTACAGTAATACTTCCACTTACACTGAAATATAGTGCAACTGCAGGAAAGAAAAGTAATTTCTAGGTCTTTGACTTGTAAATTCATTGAAATAATATGATTAATAATGTTTCTGTCTGTTGATCAACAAACTAGTGTTTTTAAAAACCACTATGTGCTGTTTATATGATTTTCTTCTGTTATTAGGAAGTAAAAATGTCAGAAGTGAGTTGCAGCCATTGCTTCTATGGGCTCTCATCCAACAGTTAGCAATAGTAGTTATGTGGATCTATCCTCACAAACGTGTTTTCTGACGGAACTGGAAGAAACTTGGTTTTTATGAAAATTACTGATATTTTAAAACACCCTTTTTCTTTTCTGATCTGGGGGAGGGTCCTGTGGTTTTTTTTTTTCTTCGTTGTTTCCTTTTTGTTTGTTTGTTTTCTGGTTGAGAATGATTACAAGACTTCTTTATATGAAGAAAAAAAAAATACAGAAAGATGTTTGGGACACCTCAAAACATTTGGCTGTGCAGAGCAATGCCCTGAAGTATAGACAATGGATTAATGGCCTGTTTTCTGGCTGTCTAATAGGCAGTACTAAAAGTAGAATCAAAGTTTACATCAAGCCTTGAGTATGTGTTTTTTATCTAGGGAGTACACAGATATTTTGCATGCTTAGATTAGAAAATCTGACTTCTCTGTCCAAGTTTCTGCTCCCCTGTTTAATTAGGCATCTGCTGCAAGAATTGCATGAACAAAAATGGTGCAGTTTATAGTCATGTCTGTCTGGAGCTTTACCACAGCCCATCATGTCCTTTGATTTCTATGCCTTGGTCCCTGTCCTGGACACAGGGCAGCTGCATCCTTCAGCTCCATAGCTGATGTCAGGGTGAGGGAAAATAGAGGTGTTAGGGGTAAGTGGCAGGGCCAAATACAACATTTGTATACAGTCGAGAGGAACTGAGAACTGTCACTGCACACTAAAAACCTCCTGCTGTCAACGCAGGAAGCATAAAGCCAAATGAAAAGATGTAACCAAGGTAGTGGCAGCATTATTTAGAATACAGACTGTGTCATCTTCACCACTGTAAAATATTCAACCCATGTGTTGGGTTCACATCTGTGAACAGTATGGTGAACAGTGAAACTTTCAGGAAACAGGCATGAACAAGAACATTAAAATTGCAATTTTCGTGACTTTTAGTAAAGTAATCAAATCTGTAGCACTTAATTGGGAAAAAAACCCACCCAACCCACAAACAAAAAAATCCTAAAACAACCCACACAACATCCCAAAACAAGAGCTGACAGTAAAACATTCACCAAATATAGGTTTACAAGCTGATGAAGCAGAGTTATGGTGAAATCTTATCAAGTCGTGAAAGGAGTCCCACTATCACATGAGAATATCCAGAGATTCATCTCCAAGAGGTTCTCATTTCAGTTTTGTCATCTGGGTACCACTTGATTTATGCAAGGGTACTTGAGGATATATGGTAGAGTCACAGGTTAAGTCTAATCAAGTATTTCCACAAAGCCTTTGATAAGAAGAGTCACCATTTCATGTTGAGCACACCTCCCTGGTTTTTATATAAGCAGAATATTTGACCAGTAAGAAATATTATTTTCAGAGCCTATTGAAAATACAAGCTGTAAAAATCAAGAAGCAAATTATGATTCAAGTATTTAGACTCCCAAATGCTGTAAGCTGCATTCCCTTCTCTCTGAAGAGCTGAGCTAAGTGAGAAAGTTCTAACCTGGACAAAATTTGGTCTAATTGTGCTGAACAACCTCCTGTTTCCACACTGCTCCAGGAGCAAGAGCAGAAGAAACTCACTATTATCTATGACCCACCTTCTGAAATGAGAGTGCTGGAAGAGCACAAGCATTCCACTTGGCTTTGGATCATCACACTTCTTCAAACACACAGCACTGATACTATTTCATGCCCTGGGGAACCGAGCAGTTGGAGGTCAGTGCAGCTGCAACAGGTAAAAAATTTCCAAGTTTCTACCTGTTAGTGAACATCTATTACAAACACAACTTTACTGAGTGGAACACCAAAGCAGCCACATCCAGGGGCTGCATTCCTCATTCCAACCCTGCTCGACCCCTTGCACTTGATTGACACGTAAGCAAAGAATATTTAGTAGCAAATACCATTGCATTTGCATTTCTCACTGTAACATTCATTTTCCCTTTCAAGGATAAGATTGCTAGTAAATTATTCCAAAATATCTCCTTCCATGATTTTAGCAATATAGGTGCACAATAATTTGGTAGTTAATTCAAGTTCTTGTATGTCCAAACACACAGTTATAATATCATTGTTCTTCTCTATACCACTATTAATAGACCTACTCAAACCCCCAAATTATTATCAGAATGCCAGTAAAAAGACTCAATCCCTTCGGTATGGTTAAGAATCATTACTTTTTACACCATTTTGTTAAGCAAAAAGCTTGGACAGAGCTCCTCTAAAACTCTGTTCCCCTCTGCATCCCAAAAGAAAATATACAAACTGAGAAACAAACTCAGCACAGAGTTATGGTGATCAGTTTGGAGCCAGTTCTCCCCCCTCCATTACTGCCTTGGATCAGGCACACTGTAAGAGACCACAGGTTCTGCAGGGAAATGTCTCAAGTGTCTCTCAAACTGCCAACACACTTTCCCTCCCTGATGCAGTCCTGTTCACCCAGCACTGACTTTCTGCTAGTTTCCATTAAATAGTTTGGTTCCAGTAACCCAAGTTTAAAGGAAGGATAATCTTCAATGAATGTCCCAGAGTCTCACAAAAATGCATTATTCCTAGAAAGCCTCTTTCAAGTTAGGGTTAGGGCCAGGTAATACAATTAGTTTGTCCTTTTCTGTAAGGACTCCAAAATCTCACAGAAAGCGCTGTGTTTGTCAGAGATTACAGTTTGTCACAAATCAGTTTCTCCAGCTCCAAGACCGAGTGAATGTTTACATTCAAAGCATCCCCTATGTCCTGTGACAGCAAGGAGGACAAACTGATTGTTACTACAGATGGATAAGCAACACTCCAATTGTTCTACCTGTTTTCTGGCAGCTCATATTGAAGAAGATCTTAAAGAGCACAATTCACACAGAATCACCAGGTTGGAAGAGACCTTCAAGACCACCGAGTCCAACCCATGCCTGAACACCACCTCAACTAAACCCTGGCACTGAGTGCCACATCCAATCTTTTTTTAAACACATCCAGGGATGGTGACTGCATCAACTCCCCAGGCAGACAATTCCAGAACTTTACCACTCCTTCAGTAAAAAACTCTTTCCTAATATCCAACCTATATTTTCCTTGGCACAGTTTAAGACTGTGTCCTCTTGTTCTGTCAGTTGTTGCAAGGAAAAATAGACCAACCCCCAGCTGACTACAACCACCTTTCAGGCAGTTGTAGAGAGTGACAGGGTCACCTCTGAGTCTTCTTTTCTGTAGGCTAAACAACCCCATCTCCCTCAGCTACTGCTCAATTCAATCTGAGCTGATACCAAGCTTGCATGAGGGTAGCAGAAGAATTTCCTTGAGGACACATATATCACAGTGAGAGCCTGGATTCTTTGGAAAAGAGAAGCCTTTGCATTAAACCAAAGACATTTCAGGTGTCCCAACTGCTAACACAGGCCTTCAAAGAGAAGTTCAGAAAGTCAAGTAACAACTAACTACAGAACAACTTTCTTCTGACAATGTGATAATAATGACAACCAACCTCCCCCTGAAACCTCAAGTGAAATGTTATAAATAACTAACTTGCAAGCAAGTTAGCTCCTCTTCTCCCCCTACATCCTCCATCATCTTTTACCCAAGCTCAAACAGCACGTTCCTAAATGACAAACTTCCAGTGTGAAGACTTTCAAAGATCATGGAAGCAAACTAAATGGTGCAAGACTAGAGAAGGAATGGAAGAGCCCCATTGACCAGTGTGATGAGCAGGTAGCTCACCAGCACACTTCTGAAACAGGCAGACTCTGTTAGGAGCACAGAAATAAATAAACAACAAACCTGGATTTGAGTGCTGGGGTAGTTTAAGGCTCACACTAATTTGGCATATAGATCCTGCCCGAGGCAACTGGCTTACTAACTGCACTCCTAAGGTTAGTAGATATTTATGTGCTTGGTGCAAACATACTTCACCACCAAGTTTTCAAGTGCAAATGTATATAATCTCCCTTAATTCTGCTCTTTAAAAAATTCAAATGTTCCCCCCAAATTCTAGCCTGCACAAATTCTGTGAAAATAGGTAATGATTAAATACAATCTAAAGGTTCACAAGAAATGAACTACTGAATTAAATGAAACATAGCTTCAAACAAGCAACACTGCATGTGTTCCTCCATTAAAGAGGAAAGTTCCTGCATAGAGAAAGCAGTAAATAAATGCTAGAAGTACTATTAGTTAAGACATCAGACAAAAACAGATCAGATTCCTGACTTGCTATTTCTGTCTTCACATAACAACAACTCCATCTGGATGTTTGAACTTCAGCCTGCCTTGACATAAAATACTGCCTTTTACTTGCAATGTAGTGAGGATAAAGGAAAGATATTGGTCTTTAAACATTTAGATTACTGATACATATGGGTTGTTGATTGTCACTGGTTTGTTCCAATGATCCACAATTGCTTCAAATTAAGCACAGCTGAAGACTGCTGCAGATGCATCCAAATGTAGTGTTGTTTCAATAACTTAATAGCACTTTGATGTTTGCCTTGCTGAATTCTTCACTGCTGAAGGAGGATCAGAGTCTTCAGTTTACAGCAAAAAACAGAACAAGGCAGTTATGAAGATCATGTAACGCAGAGCTCTGCAGCCCACAGCGGAGGTTTGCTGCAATATGATTGTCTGCTTCTGGTCTCTTGAGCACAAACAGCTGCTGTAGCAGTTGCTCCCTCCTCTTCTGCATCTTCCTTTACCTCCTGAAAACCTTCTGCTTCTTGGAATGGATGTTCTAAAAGTTTCAGTACGTTTCTTACCTAGAGTGAAAACATAGCATGGTTGTAAGAATTTAGAAAGTAAAGGCAAAATGATATGGAGAAGAACCTCATGCCAAATTATGAGCACATAAATTGTACTTAATACATGAACTCCAGACAAGCCAAATATTAAACAGATGAAAAATATACCTAAGATGTAAACTTTAAAATTGTACCTGGCTGAGGTTGTATCTATATGGGACTCAAGCTCAAATAATTCGAAATGAAAATACTAAATACAAATTTTTACATAACATTGTAACATTCCACATGCTGATGTCCACAGGTGAAAACTGTAAATTTTAAAAGATAACATTTTCCAGAAAGGAGCAAGTATAAATTAGACCCCAGCTGCCTCCCAAGGCAAAAGCCACTCATAAGACAGTAAAAGCAGGCTAAGTGTCTTGTCCTGAGGTCAGCCTACAAAAGCTGGTAGATTCAGATTTTTGATTCCATTATTGGTACTGCAGTCATTAAAATTACCATTTCAACAAAAGCAGTAGGGACCTCCTGAACAGTAAATTCCTAATCCCCTTACTGCCCAAGGTTCCAAACTAAATTTTGCCTGGTATGATGTCAGGCATTGACAGCACCACCACACCTCCACACAAGCCTAGAGAGAGAGAGCAGCAATAGCATACCTCTGAGAAATCCCCATTTTCAGCTGCTTCTATGGCATTCTGGGCAATATAATTTCTCAAGATATATTTTGGATTGTTTGAGTTCATGACCTTCACACGATCAGTGTTCCAGGCATCAGCATTACCAATGCTTTCTATTTCTTTTTGCAAACAGACCCTGAAATTAAGCAGATAACAACAATTGGTTTTTATCAAGGACCCCACATAGAAGTTGACACAATTTCTTGTTTTGAGATCCTTAGTTTGCAGTTCTTAAAAAATACCACATCATCTATAATCCTCTCACAGTTTATAAAATGCAGTATGACAACAGAATATAAACCACCATTTCATTTATAAGCAGTACTATGGACAGTCAGCAGGGCCTGACGTGGCTTGAGGAAGTGGCACAGCACAGCTCTTCTATTCTCTAAAGTCAGATCAAGACACGGGGTATGGTCTGTTCTGCACTGCTCTGCAATGACTGACACATTCAGGTCTTGTCTTTCAAGTATTTCTATGCTTGTTTATTAATAAAGCTTTTGTTCTGGTAAAAGCACAGGGATGCAATACAGCTGAGGCAGTTTGAGGTACTTTCTATCAGTAATACTTGCCAAAGCTCTCAACTCTGCTGAAGAACAAGATCACAGGCAGCCAGGTGAGGAAAGATCTGACCTAATCCACACAGTATAAAAAAATTAATGCTCCATTCAGGGGTTTTCTTTACAAAAAAAACCTCCTGCTAACACTTAAGTTTTTAGGCTTTAGAACAGTCTGGATATTTGTTTTTCCTGGCCATGATTTCTGTTTTTACTCTTTGATTAAGAATACTTGCTTTCAGTATTAACACACAGAATTTTCTTTTGGAAAAAAATGTCAAAGGACAGAATGCTTAGAGGTAAGTCAGTTGTAGTTACTGAAAACTTAAAAATTCACAACTGGAATTAGTCTGTATCAGAATCAACATCAACATTATTGAAGCACTTCTTATACTGGATTTGATGCTAGGTGATTTCTATACCCTCACACTACCTCAAAATCTAATAAACAAAATACAAAGATGCCCTTGAACTTTCAGAGCAACAAAGACACTGATATGACAGTAGATAATATTTTTGAGCTGCATGCCCTCCCCATCCCTCCTAATCTATATTTGAGACATGGTGTCTTTGGTGAGACATGCACATTGGTCTCAACATGCAGAAATATAATAGTGCTATGAATATTAAGAAACCCTACCTGTATTTCTCCAGCCATTCCTTCCAGTGTCTTTTATTTCTGCTAAGTAAATCATCTGCTGTTAACTGCTGCAATTTAGAGAACTGTTCAACGCGTTCCAATTCTTTATTAATATTCGCTTTTGTTCCAATTAATGCAAACAGCTGTGGATTAGACTGAGCCAACATCAGCATCATTGACAGTTGTCTGGGAAGAAAAAGAACAAACAGGTTAGATACTGAAGTTGAGCTGACTGTCAAGAACCATCTCTTTGCAATCAAAGTAGATACAAAAACATTCACAACAAACTAGGATTGCACTAGAGTGGTTAAGTAACAGAAATTCATAATTAACAAAGCAACCTCCATTATAAATGATCCTAATTTTACTTCCTCCTTCTTTCAGTCTGTTTAATTCATATTCCTGTGGTATATAAAGTTCAGACTTTCAGAGTTTCAAAATTACCAGTTTAGTTGCACAATTCTCATCAAAATAACCTCTGAAGTTTGAAAAGAATTTGGTTTAAAAAACTTGATCTTAGATATCAAGAAAATATAGAATTCACCAGTTTTGTTGTTTGGGGGTTTTGTATTTCTTTAACACCTACTATTTTTGCCAGTACTAATAAAAACCTAAATGATATGGGGAAAAATACTTCAGTGAAGTTGCATGAGAGAACACTGTGTTTAATCTTTTCATATTTCACTGTGTTTCACTGGTGCTGGACAATCGTTCCTTATTTTGCAATACCATGCTAGCTTTTATTTTTCCTGAATTAGTAACTACACCACAGCATAATGTAAAATAAAAACCCAAAGAGCTGCAGCATATCAAAATACAAAGTGTTTTTATTTCCTCTATGAACGCATTATTAAGCAAAGGAGAAAAGAAACACTGTTCCTGGCCTCAAAACAGACAGCTCATCATATCAGGTTATATTTTCCTACTTTCAGTAAGCAGAGATAAGCCAGGTGGTTTGATTTCTGAGTTTGTATAAAGTACTATCCAAATTTGATGTACACACCTGACATGCCCAGCTCTGTGATATCCAAGTGCTGGGATTAAAAAAGAAATCAGTCATGCACTTGCTTTAATACAGTACTACTCCCCTCCAAAATGTCACATCCCTATCATGATGATTTACAGCTACTTTTCGTGTTTCTCTAGTCCTGAATGCAATGTTTAGAAATACTGACCCATCTCTATCACACAAGCTATCCCTGTATTGTGCTGTCAACACACAGCAAAGCTGAAGAATTTGGTATTGACTTACCTTCACTGAGCACTTATTAAACAAAGGGGCAGGGGAGAGGGGGAGAAGTAGACCCAAAATACCTTTAATTTTTTTTCCCCATCTCTAAAAACTGAAAAACTGCTGCAATCACTGTTGTAAGCAGCAGCTGAACATGAGTTACTATTTTTCCATGCTCAGAGTAGCTTGCTATGTGCAACAAACAGGCATGGACTACACCACCTAAAGTGGGTGTTTAGGTTATCCTCAGAACTCTGGCAGTTGAAAGTGACTTTTTGATGACGGTATACTAGCAGAACACAGAAGCATTATAGTTCAAACCCATTTCTTCTGTAAAATGCTTCTGTATCACTTCATTATTTGGCACTCTCATTGCCTCAAGTCAGCAGAGACAGGGAAGGAAATTTAAAAAAAAAGACCAAACAAAAGTTCAGACAACTTGTAACCCAAGAGCCAACTGCTGAAAGTCACTGCTGTATATCATGATGCATCTACTTAACAGTGACATTTCCAATCTTAAAATCAGTGAAATATTACATACCATGCAGTGTTCATTATGGTTATAACGAAACTAAAAGCAAAAGCCAAAAGCATTCAAGCAGAGTAATACCTTGGATCCATCTGTGGTTTAAAGGCAACTTTAAGTTCTTCCACAGAAGCACACTGACTTGTAAGCTCTTCTAAGAAATCTTCAAATTTTGAAGGAACAATGTCTGCTGAGAATGAACTCAGCAAGTAAAAAATATTCGTGAAGTCTCCAGCTGAAAAAATAAATTCTATGAGTAATGCAACTAACAAATCAACAGCAAAGCAGGTCCCATACCTCCTTCCTACCTCCTCCCACAGCAGTACAGGTCACCATTCTAAAGAGGCAAAAATCTTTCTCTCAGTGAAGGTGCAAATGTGAAACAGGGGCCCTGTGTAATGCAACAACTACTCCACAGTTCACAGTAAGGTAATTATTTTCAGTCTTTTGTTCCTCCCTCAGATTATGATGTAGTAGCAGCAGGTGACTTTCTTGTAAGGTCAAGATATAAATTATATTTTGATTTGATAATAGATGCTGATGGGCTATTAAATAAGCACCTTCTGTGCTGTTCACCAACCTGTGACATGCATGGTTTCAAGCAGTTCAGACACCAGCTTACTATCTTCTTCTAATTCCAGTTGGATTAGGCCTAGTTTTTTCCTCATCTTCTGCAAATAGTGCTTCTCAAATTCTGCATCATATTCCTCTTCCAGGATAAGTTGGCTTATTTCCAAGGGCAGCTCTGGAACTAAAGCTTCAGCAAGTTTCCCCAGGTTCCACTTGCAAACCTCTGGCTGTTTGTTGTAAGCATAGCGCCCTGCATTATCAGAACCATTGCAAATGTGCTCAGGGTCATACCTACAAGAGAAGAAATAGCATTCTTCTAGTTATCTGGACACCAACAGTGTGAGAAACAGCACTTTTATTATTTTAGTCTGCTCTAGGAACTAAAAAATTTGAAAGGAAACACTCCTTGATTCTTTTCCCAAACCCACATGCCATAGGAAATTTACAGTCTAACAGCTACAGATGTTGTGAACACAGTTTAAAGTACATTGAAAAGAAGAATTAAAGGATAAGTAGAACTACCTTAATCTACTTTGCCATAAAGCTAATTCAAAAATCTACTTTAGAGGTAAACTATTAAAGCAACCATGAACACCAGGATTGTCCTACAGAGCAAGTACATGTGCAATTCCAAACATTGATGCCACACTGACCTGTCCATAAATCCAAAAGGGCCATAGTCAATGGTCAGTCCAACTATACTCATGTTGTCTGTATTCAGCACACCATGGCAAAACCCCACACACTGCCACTCAGCAACCAATCTCGCTGTCCGTTTGGTTATCTGAAAGAAAGGATTTTAAATTCATTTTTCATCACTTTTCTCCAATACATTTGTGTATTTCCAGGCATTTCCTAGTCTGAACTGGTATTTCTACAGGTCCAGTGGAAGCAAAAGCTGGCAGTATGCCACACACACAAACATCTTAAGGACTGCCTCTCTCCTCCAGTCAGTAACTACCCTGTTTCTCTGCCTCCCATGTCAGTTTGCCTCCACTTCTCTCCTTCCATGCTTGACTTGTCAGTCAGCTGAACAGCTTTCAAATGCACTGGAGACAGTACACTGAAATAAGGTAAACTGTTGGACACCAGACTTGCATACTAGTCTAGTCATTATACAAATATAATATTTTGCCTAGTACTAATTTTAAAGAGTAACTACAGGCAGGAGATGACATAAGCAAATTTAGTCTTTTGGTTTACCTTGTATTGTAGGGGTGATTTACAGAGAGGTTAAATGGGCTGACACAAAAAAACTATTCCCTGCAAACAGATTTTAGCATTGATAAGCATTTCTCAATGTTCTGAGAGTGGAAATAAGGCAACAAAATTAAATAAAAATATTACAAGAATGAAAATTTTATTTAAATGCAATTCTTCACCAAATGCATGCTTCATCAGAAATTTTCCACTGCTTAACCAAGAACTATTTTTATGGAATTGACTAAAATCACTGCATGTGCCCCATCCTTCAAACAAGTAGTATAATATTTTAAAGTAGTCCTAGTTACTTAAATACATTAACCCACCTGTCAACTGCAACACTAAAAGTCAGGAAGCTAACATGGTTTTTAAATAAAACTTGTTGCAAAAACTTTAATAAATTGCCATAAGTAAAAATTTTACATAGCCATTAGCTAAAACTTTTAAATAAAATTATTTTCACTGATAAAATCATTCTTCTTCCCAAACAGCTAACAATGCACAGAAATTCAAAGCAACTATTTGCTCCATGCTGCAGTGTAAGTGTATTTCATTAACGTTCAAAAACCAATGTATGAACTGTTTCATTAGATGTTTCTATGCCTTTGCATTCAAATCCAGAATTCTTCTACCTTCTTTTTAAAAAACACATGCAGTCAAGTAAAGAAGAAAAATTAGATATATCTTGCCCTGACAGGTAATGAAAACCACAAATGATGATTGGAACAGAACCTTTTGGTTCACCTTGAGATCCCACACTTCTGTGTTTTCCAATATTCTTGTGGTAGGTACTTTACCCTTTTTTCCAGAACACTGATCCATGGGGCAGCTGGAAGCCAGCAGCCAGCTACATGTGTCTGAAACTGATTACCCAGGCCATAAACCAGTAAGAGAGGCACACCCTGTACAGTGGCTCTGTGCCAGGAAAAAGTGAAAGTTAAAAAAAAAAATCATGGCCACCAAGGATGGCATGAAAGCACTCCAGTGGTAAGGCAGTCCTTGCTGCTGGATGTCTTTGTATGGATGCTTCACACACCAACAGGGTTCTGGTAAAAAGAAATCCCCCTAATGAGAGTGCCCAAAAGCAACTAAAGCTTGGGTGCCACTCAAAGATGGGTATGTTGACAATGAAGAGACAGCTTCGCATCATCTTTGACCTTTATTCTTTTTGATCAATGTTTTTCTACAGCTAGCCAAACTAGAAGGCAAGTATGGTGTATAAATACGACTGCCAGCTGAAGGACATGCTCATTTAAATTTAAACAACAGCTCCACATTATTTGAGAAGTACAGATAATGATGCTTGCTTTCTAGACAGTGCTGTGAAATGCAATCACTTCTACTTTTTTTCTCCATTTCCTCCACAGTGCAAAAAGAAACATAAAACAAGATAGAGTTGAGGAGACAGCAGTTCCCCGCTAATGGATGCATTTGTCCAATTAGAGAAAGGAGTGGGGTGATTTTCAGATGGAAAAAAGTCTGGAAAGTCCCCACTAAGGTTGAGAGAAAACATGAGGAGGCAATGATAGCACAGACATGGAGTGTAGACAAGGAGTGGCAGGAGGAGCACAACAAACAAAAAATGGATATAGGGAAACGAGAAAAGGATGCTAGGAATAGGGGCAGGGGGAAAGAAAAGGACCCAGGAAATGCAGCCAAAAGCAGGACTGGGTGCACACACACACATCCACAGAGATCCCCAAGCCCCACGACTTTTCTGCCATCAGGAAGTAAATACGCCATCAGCTAAAGATGCTCACAGAGTGAGCAACAAGCCACAGTTCTCCTCATCAACCCCAAGTGTTCACACACAAAAGGCTTGCCCAGCAGAGTTAAACTCCTCGGCACACAGTGGTGAACCAAACCACAGCTTGCTTTTAAGAAGCAATGCAAGTATGCACAGGTTGTCATAAAGAAAAAAAAAAAAGGGGGCAAGAAACCAAACCACAGAATGTCAGATATTAAGTCTGGCATTTGACCTCTTACTGGTCTGTTATGAAAGTGCATTATGCTGCAGCCATTTCCTCAGTCCACACCAAATCATTTCAGATTTCAAAGCACCACCACACAGCTTTTAGACAGACTAGTCAAGTATTAGACACTGGTATTTTTTAATTACTCTGCTTGCTCACTAATTATAAGAGTGCTCAACGGCCTTTAAACATTTCAGTTCTAAAGCCTGAAGTTCAACTGATTTGCAGTCAATATCCCTGTTTGTAATTTGGAAAACGAGACTCAGCATTCTCAGTATTTTACATAACAATGCCTTGCAAGTGATGTCTCAGCACCATCAACTCATCTGACAGTCAGAGCCAGAACTCCCTCTCACTGTCTACGACAGTACCAGCAAATGGAGACAAGCCTTTGGAAGCTCCCCCAAAGCAGGGAAATCATTAATTACTATCAGGAAGGTTAAACTGTTTTCACTGGTGAGATCAATATCAACACTGTTTTCATCAATAAGTGGGTCTACTAAGAGTGCTTTCTTCAAAGAAAATAAGAGTTCAGATAATTGAACGATACAAAGTATTACCCAACTCCAGTCATCTGTGCTTGCAGATGAAGTTCCTGAAGATGACTGGTATGGATTTATGAAGAGAATGTGATCTTCCTTACCTCTCTGAAGAAAGCAGCATTCCTCTGAACAGTGTTGTCTGAATAAGCCTCCTGGATTTCTGGGTAGAAAGTGCTGATCACATAATCAAGCATCTGTATTCTAATATCATTTCGGTCAACGCTGGGGCCCTTGCGTCCAGTGTATTCATCAGGAGGTTTAAAAATTTCAAAAGAGCCAAATCTGTTTCAAAATATAAACATGTTTTAGAATTATCTGATACTATTAGCATAATTTGATACTGCATGTAATAAAAATATTCACTGTTGTTGCAGCAACAGCACATCATCGCTTAACACCAATCCTTCAGGTGACTGAGAGAAGAGACCTGCAAGTTTCCTACACTGAATGTGGTGAGGCTCAGTGACTCGGTGTGCAAAGAAGCTCCCACATGCACATGAAACTAAAGTGACTGACCCTGCCAGTACTGAACACCAGCTCACTAAAGTTTCTTACAACTCCTTCTACTGAAAAATTCTTACCCTGAGTAAATATGTAGAAGCTGGACTTATTTTAAATATTAGACTGTACACTGAGCACACCAGGTATGTTTTCAAAATATGTAAACACACAGAATAATGTACACAAATATACACACACATATGAAAGTGCTTATTCCTTATACCTCACCTTCCTCTAATATTCTGTAAACTTGGAGGAAACAATGCAACTTCCTGAAATGCCTAATAGCTTCTGATGGCGCAGGAACCTCGTACACCTCTCAGGCAGGGAAAGTACACCCAAACTTTGACAGTACTGAATTGGAACTGGAATTAAGGATAGAGCCATAATCTACCACTACTAGTACTATAAAAAAAAATTCATGTATTCTGTACTGGAATAAACATTAAAAATCTCTTTTCCTAAGTTTGCAGAACTTACTTCTTTCCACCAGGCTAGCATCCCTAGTGTTTATCTGTCTCAGTGCAAAGACAGCAGCCCATCCATCTGTCTGGCAAGAAGAGCAACTTCCTACAGCCCAGCAAAAGAAGTTCCAAGCCTCCAGAACAAGAAACACTCAAACGGTGCTGTTAGAGAAATACACTTAAAATGGCATTTTAAAAGGCTGCTTAGTTTTAAAAGAAAAACACCAAAACAAAACTGATCAACAAAATATGTTTCTACCTTATAAATGTAGAGGCTATTCTCAGAACCACTGTACACCTTTCATTTTTTGGGTTCCCATCATAGAAGATGTCACGGAGGACTCTGGAGTCGGACGTGACGCACGTGCCAGCCCGAGTCGTTGGTATGCCCAGGTGGAACATGGCCTCGCTGCACAGGAACTCCCGGATGCTCGACCGCAGCACCTTCCGACCATCAGCTTGTCTGCAGCAGGAACACATGGAGGGATTTTAGGCTATAAAGGCAGGAACTCCTGTCTCCTCTATAGCAGTAGAGAAATAAAAGTCACACAAAAAAGAAGTGGCAGATCTGAAAACAAAAGCTGGACCTTCATACTTCTGTTAAAGTTCAACTATATGGACACAACAACTTGCATAGAAGAGCACACATAACAGAATAAACCTACCAGGTACACATATCCCTTCTAATCATTAACTCTGTTGGTTTCATTGATGCAATAGTCTTCAAAAAAATTTTAAAATTTGGACAATAGCTATTTTATTGTATATCAAGTCAATGGTTTCCTCTTAATTAAACAAAACATAATGTAAAATATTATTTTGATTCTTTCTGGGTAAGCAATCTAGAAATGGGTTCCTAAATATGAGAATGCACAACAGCTGCACAAAAAAAAACCCCAAAACAAACAACTAAGCAGACAGAATACAACAAACTTGCTTGTTCAAAAGATATTAAACAAATGGAACAGACACCGGTGGTTCTCAGCCCACACTCCCAGCACTTCCAAAGCCACAGGCAAGCAGGAGAGCTGCCCAGGGCAGATCTACAAAGCTACCATCATACCTGGGGTTGTCACTGTGATTCCTCTGTCACAGACCTCAAAGAGGCCTTCAGAGAACCACATACAAGAAACTAAGGTGCTACCGAGCCTGGGGAGAACTGGGACAGAAAATATGGAAGTGCAAGTGGGAAAAATTACCTGAAATATTTAAAGCATTTAAAGGCTAATGTGGCTAATGAAGACACCCATCCCTTGCAGGGATTTGGTCAATGAGCCATTTTGGGGACTTTTCCACTCCCAGAGCTGGGAAGAGTGGGGAGAAGGACCAGCAGCACAACCAAACACCCACATTTAAGTACCACCTGTGCGGGGCATAGGGCAGCAATTACACACTGCTCTCCCCACTGTCATCATAGTCTGCATTCTCCCAAAGGGGAAAACCCGCACTGGAGGATAAGCAGGGACAGAAGTTATGTGCCACCTGAATGAGATCCAGTTACACTCTTGTTTTGCAGCGGAAAATTTTGCCACCTCCTGATCTGGCATTTAAACATTACACTCGCTGCTGCCAAAGTTAAACAATAAACAAGCAACCACGAGGGCTTAAGAGATGACCTTTGCCTCAGGGAATAATCCTGAGCACGGCACCCGCCCCTCGTTAATGCGACCTGCGGGCCGGCCAGCCCGTCCCTGTCCTCCCCGCACGGGGCGCCGGCCGCTGCTCCTTCCAAACCGCGCCTCGCCGGCTGTTCCGGCACCGCCCGCCCGGGCCTTACCGGGAAAAGGGGGTGATGCCGGCGCCCTTGAGCTGGATCTCCCAGCGCTCGCCCCCCGGGCCCAGCACCTCGCCCAGGTACATGGCGGCCCCGTCGCCCAGCTGCCCCGCGAAGCTGCCGAACTGGTGGCCGCAGTAGCAGTGCGCCGCGGGCTCCGCGCCCGCCAGCACCCGGTTCCCGCTGAAGAACAGCGCGGCCTCAGCCTCCGCCGCCGCCGCCGAGTCGGCCGCGGGGGCCTCCAGCCCCAGCAGCGCCAGCGCCGGCAGCGACATGGCCACGAGCCGCGGGTTCTGCAGCGGGCTGGGCCGCACCCGAGCGAAGCAGGCGCCGNGCCCGCCGCCGCCCTCAGCAGCCGCGGGGGAAAGCAGCGGGCACTGCGCAGCACCGCGTCCATGCGCCCGGGCCGGAGGCGGTGCTGCGGAGAGTCCCGCCCATGGGGACACCCATGGGGAGCGCGGCCGGGACCAGGTGGGGCGGCCCGCCCGCTCGAAGGCGTCGCTGGGGGTGGCCGGCGGCAGCCGCCAGCAGGGCCCGGGGGTGCTGCACCCACAAGAAGAAACAAGATAAACGAATGTATGCCACAGGTCAGCATTCAGAATGTTCCTGTCTTGTGTTATTTCAGTTAAAAGCAGGCACCACAGTGGTGAGTCAAGACCAAACCTCTCCAAGTTGTGCACTCTTACCTTCTCTGAAGAGTCCGGTGGATGCCTCCACCTGAACCCGGACATAGCAGGTAAACCATCTGCAGATAGTAGATGACACTAAATTATTACTATTGTACTTTCCAGCTAAACTCAACCGAGTGTCAGCTCTAAAGAACTTGGATGAGAGACGACAGGGACATGGCAGCAAGGGAGGGGAAGAGGAGCTGCCCAGTGGCAGGTGGTGCACACCCAGAGCCCTGTTGCACTTGTACAAACTTAAAGCCGTGAGCAGCCTTGGCAGGCTTGCCCACACACAGCTCTAGCAGGCACAGAACACTCCTGCTGGCCACGGAGATAGCAGATGTGCAGTTTAGTAGCTACAGAGACACATCACATTAATAATCACCCTGCTCTAATCAAATATTACTTCATTACTTTGTCCAGATTGTAAATCATGTCTGCAGACAGAATCAGGGACATGTCACCACTGAAAGAATATCAGTTAGCTGGGAAGAGGCACAAGCCTCCTCCTGAAACTGGAAGAAATGGACACGGGTTTTTTTTGTGTTGTTTTGTTTCGCGGGGTTTTCCCCTGCCCCCCTTTTTTTTGTTTTTTCCCAGTCTGATCCTTCCCCCTTTCCCTCAAGCATTAGTCATGATGCACAAGTACGAAGTATCTTGGATAAGGCAAGTGTGAAAGTGGCTGTGTGCATCTTTCCCTGTCCTGAACACTGCTAGAGCTTCTCCATGTTGTACTACACAAACCCCCAGACAAAACCTCCAGCAAGCAAAAGCGAGTGTTTTCTCACTTTGCAGTGCAGTTGTCCCCAGCAGGGAGCTACCAAGGAGCCAGGCCAGGTGTCAGGACTCAAAGGACACAGCTGGTGCATTTTTTCACCTGAAGAGTCAGTAAATTGATTTTAGCTGTGTATCGTTGAAGCTACTTTTGTCCTGTCCTTGTTTTCCATGGGCATTTCCACAGCATGGGCTCAAGCACCCCACCGAAGTCTGTCCATCAGTCAGAGCCACAAGAGCGACTCTTCTCCTGCTAGTACTTAAAAGCTCCCACATCTTCCAAAAATGTCAGTCTTTAAACACTCAAGTCTAAAATTAAATTTATTTCAGTTTTAGAAACAGGGGAATACATACATGAGTATCTTAGGGTTACACAAGTGATAATGTGCTGTTTCTTTTCCATGTGTAATTCTCACTGCCTGGCACTTTGAGGTAATGTGATACATTTCTCTTTTTTTTTTTTTTTTAAGATGTTTTACAATACACACGGAAACATAGCCTCCAGTGGAAACCCAGATATTTTAATCCACCTCAAAAAGTCAATTTTTACATTTTGTTCAGTATTTGGTATACAAAAGACACCTCAAACGTGATGTGGGCCAGCAGCGTGCAGTGTAATGCTGGTGAACGATACGCTCCCAAAGCAGGCAGCTGCTGCTGGGTGCCACCTGAGGCTGCCTGAGCAAGCACTGCTTGAGCCGAGCTGCTGTGCAGTGCCCTCTGCCTCTCCCAGAGACACCACTGGACTACAGTGTCCAAAGCTTTTTCTTCCACCTAAATTCTTGTCAGCCACAGCTTCAAGTGCAACTGGAGGGAACTTCGCCTGATCAAGGAAAAATGGGCTGCACTTTGCTTTACACACAATCAAAAAAGATGGACCACTGCCTGACAAAGGGTACAAACAGATGGTACATTATCTGTATGGAATACAGCTTAGCATATATAGTTACTTTAAGTTTGAATACAGCATCTTTGTATTAATACCTTTTTTTTAAGTAATGGTCACACTGACTGACCTGTGTCAGTTTGAAGGATTAAGGTCTTTGTCACTCATTCAACATCCTTTGCACTTAAAAGGGTCTTTATTTCCCACATGGAGGACAGCACTTCAAGCACAAACAACTGTGCCTGATTGTTAAGCCAATGCTGGAGCGCTTTGCTGGACTGGGATGAAGGCTGTCAGCTCCTTGCAAGACTGAGCACTGAAGACATTAAAACAACAACAAAATCAACTCACCACGCCTAACTCTGGACTGAATTTAAGTACTCACGTTGAGCAGTCTCCCTGTGTATTCAGCAAGGCAAGGAAACTCATCCTTTTCCTCTACCAATTCCACTTGGCAGGTAGAGAAACTGGTTTCCCTGCTTCAGCATTACAGTCAGATGCCCCTCAGCAGGAGGCATTTAGTTCAACTAATGTCCTCCAGGAAAGTGTGCTAGATGGTGGAATTACCCTGTACTAGATCTACCTAACCAGTGTTTGTTCTCAATAACAGTACTGGTTGATTAGGAAAATAAATGCCTTCAACAGAAATGGTGGTTAAAATATTTTATTTTTTTATATAATAGAACATACTGCTGTTTACTTTAAATCACTTTAGAGTAAAGGCACACATTGTTAAAAATACTTCAAATTTACATCACATGTACAAATGCATAAAACAGATGTACATGTCACCAAAAAAAATACAATATGGCTTCATAAGGTTGAGGTGGGGCTGGGACAATTCAACATATAATTAAATTTTACAGGATGCTGTTAACACTGAAAGGACTGGCTAGAACAGAAAAGAATGGACCTAAAACACTGATTATGTTATATAAACAGTACAACATTGAATATACAACATCAAAAATTTGTGTATGGATTCATAAAATTGTTAGTTCTGCAAATTCATCACTTTCCAGTGCCACTGAGTAAACAGTGCATGCATATGATCTGCCAATTTGCAACAGTGGGAAGATAATTGCAAATTCTCCATTCACAAACAGGTACCCTGAAGAATCTGCTGATATGTTTTTTTTTAAAAAAAAGATTGAAACAATAGACTTAAGGTACTGATTGGAGAGAATAACTGAATACTGGACACCTTAGACAGTAATCACTTTCGGCTAAAAAGCATAAAACATTAAGTCTGCAAGAATGCTCCATGACAATCATTTAGCATTAGTCCCACCCTAAGATTAAGGCTCCTATCTAAAATTAACCTTAGATTTGTTTTCCTTTGTGTAAAATTACCTGAGCACAGATATCAAAGATCTACAGAGCTTTTAAAGTATCTGCAGATACTTTAAAAATCTGTAGATAACTTAAAGCAAAATATCCATATATTTAATTCTACCAGCTAAATATTCTCAAGAAAACAGCCAATAGAACAACATTTTGGTATGTCAGTAAAGCCAGAAGAGTGAGCTTAAGCTTTTGCTTCCATCCTTTAAAAATGTACATAAAATGTAATAGAATTATTCAAATAGGACTGCTTAATTGTAAACAACACATTAAATGTTTTTAACAAACAGGAATCAAATTTCAGGCAGTCCCTCTTCTCTTCTATAAATTGTTTACAAATGCTGCTTTTCCTCTTGCTAGAGATGGCTGGTGGTTTCTTAAGCACTGATAAATAGAAAATAAAAGGACCTGCCCCACTGTCTTCTGTATTATCATTTACACTTTGTGTCCTAGACACATGAATTGCTGTCATTCTCTTTTGCTAAGGATTATACCCTGGACACCAGTAAGGCTCAGACCCAGAAAAGCATCATTTTAAGAGCTCTGCAGAACGGGGTTAGATTCAGTAAGTTTAAAGATAAACATGCACTTGAATAATTTGCTGCACTGGAACTGATAAAATTTTCAAAGTGCAAGGCAGAAAAGCATCAGGTTGCATGGACAGACCAGCTCCCAGCAAAGTCAATGCCATCACAGAAAGGAGCATCAGACCCTTAACTTAATTTTAAAAGCTTGAAAAAGACAACACAGTACAGAAGATACATGTACATATATTTTCAGCAAACAAAAGGCTGTAAGGGATCATTTCCAACACAAGGCTTTGTAAATACACCCTATTAAAAGTGGTTTCTGGATCTTATTGAACCAACTGAAAAAACACAGAGACACAAAACACAACATCACCTTTTCCTCCTCCTGCCTCACACAGTGGTTCTCATCTTTCACTCCCAGAAGAATTTAATACAGATAAAAACCTCACTTTAAGCAATGAGCAACTGTATGAGCCTGAGGAGCAAATGGGACTCTTCCATTCAAATACATCAGGTTAACTTTGATATGACAATGTTATCTGTGTTGTTGAACTCAGACTAGCTGATTGCCAAGGGCATTTTACAATCACTGACAATCCTTATAAAGGGAAGGTACCAAAAATTCCAATGAAATATGAACCTAGGAAGTAAAAAAAAAAAGAAAAAAAAAGAAAGAAATAGATTGATGATGGATGACTGTTCTGGATAATTAAAAAAGAAAATAGCAGTCTACAGTATCCATAATTCTATATATAAATAGCAGGTAATCCAAATAAAATGCTACAGTTGGTTGAAAAACTAAATTGAACACTGCTTTCCTATTAAAACAGATTAAAATATTCATCCATCGAGAAATTACATTGATAAATAAAATATTTTCATGTAGCAAAAACAAGGGGCAGGTTAATTCCAGGCTTTTTACGCCAAATATGAAAGGTCCAAGAAACAAAAGTAAATTGTACAGTAGTTCTAGTCTCTTACATTTACAATACTGAAACCAGCAGGATTTGGCTAAATAATACAGTTTAAATAAGCTAATCTAAAGGAACAGAGTGTCCTGTAAACATCTGACACAAACCACATTGCATTCTGATGGGGTGGCTATACTTTCTCTATGCAGGAGAAAGACAATTCAACTGGTGGTGGTAACAAGGGATGCAGTCTAAAGGCAACGTTCCTGTTCTTCAGTAAGGCTTGTAAAAAATTTGAGCCATGTACGTATGACAGCCTGTACAATTCTGAAATTTCTGGAAAGCTCTTAAGTTTAAAAAAAGCCTAAATGTTTTAGGTATAAAACACACATTGAGAAGATGTCTTTTTAAATTATGTGTAAAAGTGTCTGGCACCAGAAACAACCACTTGGTATTATTATACCTAAGGAAAAAAGCGAAGAATCACTCAAGTGTCCCTGAACTTCAGAGGAGATGCAGCTGATGAGATTACTTTGTGTTGTTCTTTCCTCTGGAAAGGAGCCACGAACACACACTCTTTAAGCTGCCTGTACTACATCATCAGTAATATATATATATATTATATATAATGCATGTATATAGTATACATATATATAGTATGCATATATAATATATATATATTTGCATACACATTTCTTTTACCTCAATCTGGAATCACTTGGTTTCATGCAACACACCTACCAAGAATCAAAACTATTTATTAGATCATAGCTGGTGTAACTTTTTAGTATCAAATCTTTTATTATATAGTGATTGAGTGTTGCTCAGCATCAATCAACTCTGACTAGAATCCTCATCCTTCAGTCCAGTTTACGTGTTGCCTCCATCACCCTTTCTTCAGCCACCTTCTTCACACAGAGCCTCCACTCAATGTTCACTGCTGAGGCACCTCTGTCAGCCTCTGAAGATAGCTCTGTGTTGCTGGCATTGAGAGAACAAACTGAACTGTCCTGTGACCTATTCGGTAGCAGCCATATCCCAGCAGTCCAAAAACTGTTGCTTTTAAAACAAATTTGAAAATCTTACTTGAAGTTGATGGAGGAGGCACACTGAAACAAAGACAGAAAGCAGTATTAATATTTGCATAGCTGAAAACAGCAGGCATTTTCCAATTGAAAAAAAAAAAAGGATCTTTTCTCCCCTTCCTCTCTATAGTGAGGGAAACTTTCAGGTAACAGATGCATCATGAATGAACAATGTATTCTTTCATGTTCAGGGTGACATACGAATTAAAGAACAGTAACAATTAACAAATACTAACAAAGCCTTTTTTACTTATGGGTTTTCTTCTTAATGGCTAGGAACCTTGACTTGTCCATCACCCTACCAAAAGAATTAAGTCAATATTCAGAGTTCTTGAAGAATACTAAAAGCGAATATTGAGATTTTCACAGAACTGCTTGGAAGTCTCTGCACTGGCTATCTGGAATTAGGAGGGCAGAGGACAGCAGGGACACCAGGTCCACCCCGAAACCATCAAGCAGTCTCACTGTTAGGCTATGAAGCAAGCAGTTAATATTACCTTCCCAATAAAGCTGACTTTCAGAGCACAGCCACAAGCATACAGAGCCCTGCACCCTCACTAACAGGCTCTGCAGCAGCTCAGCTGGCCCTGCACCCACAGCAACTCATAATCTGCAGCAACTCTCACAGGCGACTCAGAAGTTTCCATATATTGTTTCAAAGAAGCCTTAAGTTATCATTTATTTATATCCAGAAAAAGTTTCTAATGTACTCAGAAGTGATCAGTTACAACAGTGCAAAAACACTGGGTGCTTTCAAACAAGGTTAGATGTTCTGAGACTAGGACACAACTAGACTGGGTTTAGATCCATGTGCTCAAACTAGGGAAAAGTTATCACTGGTAAGATTTTGCACATTACAGCAAGATACAGGAGAGTTTAAGAAAAGCCTATGTATTGAACCAAGAATGCTGCAAAGGCACCTCTTTACATGTTCTTATATGCTTCTCTACCTACTCTTTCTCAATTCTAATCCCTCACCACAATTTTTAAAAATCAATTAGTAATAGCTGGTCAGAACATGGTGCTAATAAAGGCAAGGTCATGGGTTCTATCCCTGTATGGGCCATTCACTTAGGAGCTGGAGTCGATGATCCTTGTACATCCCTTCCAACTCAAAATATTCTGTGATAGACAATAAGGTCTGCTTGGAGCTAGGTTCAATGCATGAACTTAAAAATTAGAAAAAAATTAGAAATATATATATGTTTTTATCCAGACAATTTTCAAGTTCACGTTGCAACTTCTAAAATTTAACTAAATACCTGTGAAAGTCTTAAAAACTTCCCAGTTTACAGAGGACTAAACACACAAAAGAAAGCCCTAACTCTGCTTCACAACTGCAGTGCAACAGCATGAGGGTCAAAAAAGTTTAAAGGAAAATAAGTCGCAAATATAGCACTCTTACTAAGGTCATTTGCTTCATATTGTTTCAGAAAATCAAGTTAATGCAATATTAATGTCTTGTGAAAGATACTAGTAACACTCCTGTTTAGTTATGGCACTGGCATGGTAAAGACAATCAAGTCAGAGCCCAAACTTTGGTGAGAAAGACCTATAAAGACTTGAAGACATGCAACTGGTCTTTGTTCTGTGCTGTCAACGGTGCAACCAAAATCCACTACACAACTACATGGCTTTGGACGACCTCATTGTACAGGTTATATGCAAGGGCACAGAGGAATATGGACATCTAGTTTGTGACTCCACGTGAGGCTTAGCCTTGAAAGATAATTATATATGGCTAGGCAGAGCTTCTGTACTTGCATTCTTGAATCCAGACACCAAAAGTCTCTCTAAATTGTATTTCAGTTGTCTAAATACACCATTTATATGGATGTCAGTCTTTTCTGGTTTTCATAGCTTCTGAAGAGGTGGGTGAGGTGGTTACATAAACACAATAAATGAATGTGATAAGGAAAATGTCAATATTTGAAAGACTCTATAATCCTAAAGCACCACAGACCAATACTGCCAGGTTGTATTATAATCTCTCCTGTATTTCTGAAGTCCTGACCTTTGCGGCTTTATGGGATACACGTAGTCTGAAAACTCTGGTTCTTCAATTCTGTCTTTTACAAAGCACATACATGTATTTTAATAGGTACTTTGAAACAGGAGTTCATCAGACACATGGCTTAAACGAGCTCATAATTAGCTAGGTATACACATTAAAACAAGTAATTATTTACATATACAGTTAAAAATAGGCTGCAAGCAACTGCATCACTAAGCTTGCCAGCGTCAGCAGTGTTCTGACAAAACAAAAGCTTTAAATCCAATGGTTTATATTTAGGTTAGACTAAAAGCCTTGTTCTGTTTTCACCATCTTCTACAGCCCTCATCTGAATTTTCACTTTAGAAGACTTAAATGAGGACAAATTAATTGTCTTTCTAGACAAGGACATATTCTCATCTCTACTTCCCTCCATATTCAACTCTTTACTTTTTTCCTTTGATTTTTTTCTTTGCTGCAAGCATCACACAGCAAGTCAGTGAGCTGACAGGGCAGGAATGACAACAGAGATGCCTCTTCAAGCTGCGACAAACAACCAAAAAAACTCCAAAGAAACTGCTGTTTTTTAGCAAGAGAAACTGTTACATCAACATGCAGGAAAGGACAAATGTTACCTCATTATTTCCTGGATCTTTAAGTCAGAATTCCAGTTCTTTTCAATTCCAGGTACATGACCCATTCCAACAACGCCAACTACAACAGCTGGGATGTATTTTCTAGGTTCATCTAAGAAAGAGAGATGTAGAGAAAGGAACATATCTGTAAAAGAACTGTTTTTAAGATATAAATAAATAGGCAATGTGTGAGATTACAAAATTGATTTTTCCAAGACACAGGGGTTTCTACAACCAGATATTGAAACCCTGTTGCTACATACTCATATCACCTACTGCCTGTTTCATTGAAAGTCTGAAAAAGTCAGCAGAGTTTCTGGATTTTCAGGAGTCACTTATTTCATACACAGAGCTGGCCAGTGTTCATACTCCAGCCTCAGGGTGAAAGGCTCAGCAGATGCAAGCTAAATTAATTTCTTGCCTTCTCTGTCTCAGTCATGTTTCTGTGTTGCTTATGAGGAACACCCCTGGTCTTTGCCATCTCCTGAACAGAGAACTTTCTCAGCCACTTTGGACAGTGGCACCCGGCACACAAAGTGTGACAAGATTTGGGCTCACAATTGGAGAACAACGCTTGAGACCACACCTGTGAAGTTCACTGTTAGACACCTGGCCTCAGCAACAGCAAACCCAGGCCAGTGACATGCAGCAGTGAGACAGCTACCATCAGACCAGTGCAACACGTGCCAGCTCTCACCCTCTCCTCCCATCTACCATCCAAATTTCACAACACCCAAAATGTAGTTCCTGGAAGTTTTCCCCAAAGAAAAATATAGCACCATGCCACAATAAAAATAATTCACTAAAAACTTTTAAAGTAATAATAATCAGGCTGCTTTCCTATGGGTAAAATTCTACATAATACATAAATATAAAATACAAGTTCCACTATCTTGCTTTAAACATCCACCCTTGATTTTTCAAGAAAAAAAGTAAAAATGTGAAGAGCAGCCCAACCTAAGCATGGAACAAAATTGTATTGAAAACACTAGAACTATTTTATATATATATATATCTCTCTACCAAATTGGGTTTTTTTTAAATTTACCTTTTCTCAGTCTGTTCTAGGGTTGCCCTAAATCAGAACTGCAACTAGAACAGAAGTTCTGCACTAAAGTGATGACAAACACTATATTCTTAAGATATTAAGAGCTAACATACCTCAATATGCTTATCTATAGGAAGGGCATGCAGATCACATATGCCAGCAGAATACTTCCAAAGAATAAGGAAATACAATTTTTCTGTATGCCTATACCTTGATGAAACAGCGGAGTCACATATGATTATTACTGCCAGATCATCAAAGTTCCTAGCAGCCCAATTTATAATTAAAAAAAAACCAAACCTATGAAGAGTACCAAAATTAGAGAATCAAAGAATGAATCACATTTCTTATCAGGAAATGAGTCCCTCAGCAGCCAGTGAAAACAATTTGGTGCAATAATGGGGCAAGTGAGATAGATGACTGTCCCATGCTGTGCTGTCATACCGGATCCCTGCCTTTTGAAATAGTTGCCTGGCTAATTAGTACTTTCCAGTTTTAAACAGCACAATGAGAAAGGAAATGTAACTTAGAATCTACTGCTCTAGGTGGTTTCAACAGGAGAGTAATCCCCTTTTTATTTTTTAAGCATTGTCTCTTATGTGATATGCGGCATTTGTAAACAGAACATCCCAGGTTTCCTGAGAACTGAACTCTGGACCAGTACATGAAGAACACCTTGCTGGTTATAATCTCTGCTTTAAAACAATTACTTTCTGAAGCCCGAGGTAGTTCTATCTGCTTTGCTGCTTGCTTCAGCATGTATGTCAAGTAAATATCTCGTTCAGAGACAATAGTTCGATGAAGATCAGGGAATTCTCCAATCATTTCTGCCATCATCTGTTCCAGTAAATCCTTCTGTTTGCATTTCTCCACATCATCTTTACTGAAAGAAAGAAAAGTTTTCTCAGTATCTGTTACGCTTTTAAAGGTCAACACAGACAAACCAATGAATAAAAACAATTGGGTGTTACACACATTATCCACCTAAACACAGTCTTCAAGTCTCCTCCCCCAGTTTTCCTCTCCAGAAGGAAAATCTGTAAATCCATAAACCTGTAAAACTTGATGCCTAACAATGCCTCTATAGTGAGGGAAAGGGAAAGAAAAGAGGTCACTTGCTTTTAGCCAGTTCAACTGGATTTTCTCCCTTCCCACTTTAAAAGCTGACAACTGAACTCAGCAAAACCACTAGGGCTTCAGGGGCAACAGTTACCATGGTACCCCACTTTCAGGATGTATTAATAGGCTTAGAAGAGCCTACACAGAGCTCTTCTGAGGAAGCAGATCTGACCACTGAACACACAGAGACTCTACTTAAGGAACAAAAAAGGCACACTGTAAGACACAGTCTGAGCTCATGGAAAGAGATCTGCAGGTTCCTAATGTCAATCACAGGTCTTCAGCAGGGAAGTCAAAGTTATAAACCAATTCCCAGAACAGAAGAATAGCAAATGGGCAGGAAATGAAAAATAAGAACTGTAGGAGTAAATGTAATGAGCTTTTATTCTTTTCTTCTGTTAGCACCCCAAGGTGTGGGTCATAGCTTACAGCAATGAAATGATCTGGTTTGGCATCACTATCTACTAAAGAATGATGTCAGACAGGCTTCCTTTAGTTTCCAAGATGAAAAGAACACTACAAACATCAGCAGGGCAACTGACAGGAGAAATGCTAGCTTTCAACAGACCCAGAAATATCAACAGGCTGACAATTTTGATGTTTAAGTATTACTCCATTTTCTATGGAATCTCATGTTGATGGCTGGATGCACAATAGTACCTCTCTACCCAATAAAACTTTCTGAAATAAATGCCTTTTGTTTTCAACCTCTATCCACATGTTATGTTTAAAAATCAATTGTACAATAACTGAAATGTTATTGCCAAGCTTCAGCAGGAAGGTAGCGTGCATTTACTGTAATAACATTAATATTGCAGTTGAAAACCAGAATGTTCTAAGCATGGATTAAAAAATGGGAAAAACGCACAGAAAGATATCCTTTGATGCCCCCCAAAAGCCTGAAAATTGTCTCATGCTGGTATTAGACAAATAGTGTAAGAAAACTTACTTGGTGCATGAACTATAGTTAATGGCTTAAAAGATGGTCAAGCTCATTTTACAGATTAATCTAATGTCAAGTATTTACAGGACATTACAATTAAGTAAATGTTAAAACTGCAAAATATAAGGTTTGATCAATACAACTATAGTTTTTTAGCCCTGGCCTTATTTTAAAAGCCTGTAGAAATGGCACATCACTGCATGAGCTGCAGAGTTCCAACCACAGGCTATGAGAGAAGCACTGAAATTCAGGGGCCATGCCAAGCACACAGGGAATCCATTTTTCACTCTTCTAGCACTACTGCAAGTCTGGTAGGTGGAGACTGAATTTAGGAGAGCAACTGTGCACATGTTCTCAGCTAGTTCAAGTAAGTTATCACACATCTACTTGTGGAAGGAGCATGCAGACTTGGCACAGGGATGTCTCTGAAAGGCAGGGGGAACCAAGAACGGCTGTCCAAGAAATAGTAATGTAAGGCAAGACTTCATAATAATGCACCTTTATAAAGGCAATAATCATTTGAATTCTGTGGACCACATGTGGACTCCTGAAGTTTCCTCTTGTTTCAAAAATCCGCTCAGACAGCGAATTTAGTTCTCAAGCTGCCTTCATCCTGATACGAATTAGCACAGAAAGCCTAAGGCCTGTGGAACTCTTAAGGACATACAAATTACTGTACTGAGGCCTTTACTCTCTTTTATTTACAATATCCACACACAGTGGTGGGAAAGATTTTATTCTCAGCTAAAAAAAATAAAGAATTCTTTATAAGTATATTAGGAATTCTCCAGCACCTAATCCTAGACTTCACCTGGAAGCAATGCATTGAAAGACAAAGGAAGAGCTGACACAAGATCAGAAGGACTGCTTTCACTTCAAAAATACATATTATTGCAGGGTAGTTTGTATATTCATCCTTCTCACTAACTTCAAATTTCATTGCATCAGGCTGGATACCCTAATACTGAAGTCAAACCCAAGAATTAAATAATACACCCCAAACATAAAACATATGGGGTGCTTATTCATACCTGATGGGGTCAGACAAGAAGCAAAGGCCCCAGGCAAGCTTCACTTTTTGCCAGAAGGAAAGTGCAGCAATTGCTCTCTTAAATGTAACAGGGATGGGTCGGTCACCGAGGTGGAATTTACAGAAAGGTACTTTACTGGCCTGAAAGAGAAGATACAAATAGCTAGTCAACATTTCATACTGCAGCACAGCACATTCTTATCAATAAATGTTAAGGATTTATTGTGTTATACAAAGTATCTTAAAAAAGAGCAAGTAGTGTCATACTTCGACATAAAAAAATATTTTGGCTTTGCAGTAAATAAAATTTACAAAATACTACTACATTACTTCATAAAGGAACAGACCAAATATACAATGCAGTAGGTATTACAGTAAAAAACATTAAATTGTAATGCTACACCCTTGAGGTTACTTCTATTGAAGCAGAAAGCTTCTGATTATTACTCCATAAGGTGACAACGGGGCTCAATATCTATCTGAGTCTGAACAGACTGAGGTGAAACTACAGCCATCATTTTGCTTTCACCTAGGATTTGTCAGGATCATTAATCTTTCAGTTGGCAATGGTAAAATAAATTGAAGAAAGAGCTCATGAGACAATAACTGATGTCAGATACCACGTGATAATATGAGGTGAGACTGGGCTGTAGCTCACACTGACAAATTTTAGCACAGAACAGAATTTCTAGAAAATTCTTTCCAATGCACAGCTGTTTAAAAGTTTCCAGCAATCGCTTTAGAATAGGACAGAGCTGATTTTTTTTTCCCCCCCCACTTAAAACGGGAAATGCTTAAAATATTTCATTCTGATCTGGAATACTCAAGAAAATACACCTTGAAGAAGTTTTCTTTTTATTAAGAATAAAGACACCAAATTATTCCAGATTCATTATCAGCAATGTTCTCTGAGATTTCCTTACTAGTACATAATTTACATAAAAATAGCAAGATACATTCTGCAAGATGGATACATACACAGAAAACAGTGTCCCAATAGTCCCAGACCAAAAAAAAAAAAAAAGAGTAGCCTGATACACAGCTACTATTTAGTTCCAAGTATCACTGCTGGCAGTAGTACAAAAGATAATGTTAAAAGACCATATAGGACTAACAGACCAGTCAGATATTTCACTTCCCCGGTTTTTCTAGATGAATGGAATGTGTCAGATCTCATTAATCCTTTAGAGCTGGTTTTCACAGCCTGAAATCCTGACACCACCAACAGTGGGATCAAGATCAATATTCAGAAGTCAAAAACAATTGTTTAAGTGAAACTAGATTTTTAATGAAAACAAATATCTTCAGAAATATCATCAAGAAAAACCCTTATCATTTGAAGCCTTTTTGGAATTGCTTTCATACCATTTATGTCTACAGATATTTGCACCTTAAGGTACATGTTGAAGTCAAAAATTATTTTTACTACTTCATTGGCTTCAGCAGAGGTATAGCCAGAGTGCTCTTTTCTAGGCAATAACAAAATGATTTTATTGAGTTAAACTCTGGAAGCAAAAGGCCAGTAATCTGACCTCAGAAAAGCCATTTCAAGTTCGCACCTCTTTGAAAGCTTCCCTGAATTCTCCTCCTGGGGCCATTCCCAGCTGTTCTGTGATGTGAGCAGAAACCTTCAGAAGCAGCATTTGCATCAATCCAGACATGACTCCATTCTGGCAGAAGAGGGAGAAAAAGATGTAAAAAAAAAAAAAAATCTACAGGCTGAAGAATGCACTGTTCACAGAATTGGAAAAAACCCATTAATTATTTTCATGAAGAAACAGCACTGAAGTTACATTTTGGAGCCAATTCACTGATCAATACAGCTCATACTTCAGTTTTTATCAGTTTACCTCACTGTGTGGCTAAAGTATTCTACCTTTCAACAAAAATGTATATCATGTTAAGAAAATAAAGGAGAGCCAGAATTATTTCAGCCTGTATTTACTCTGTCTGCTTGAAGAAAGTGGCTGAATAACTTAATGGTAAAACAGTTCACACTGTGCATTTAATTTTTCTTGATCTGGATACAAAAAAATAAAGGGGCCACAGGAGAATATTCCATTGAATATACAGTGAATGCCACGTCACAGAAACACTGAAGTGAACAGCCAGTGCTCTAGTCCCAGACATGTCTACAATCCTGAAAAACACTAGGCTGAGGACTGGTTAGATGCCGAAACACAGAGACTCTAGCACTGTACAAGAAATTGCAGTGTATGATTTCAGAACACAAGATCTTAGAAGAGACCTCACAGCCCTCAGTATGCCTCAGTCCCACAAGAAGATGCAAGGCTTTCTTTGCTTTTTTGAACTTAGACTTAAAATCAAAATTCTTCTCTTGAAAAGGAAAGAATTCTCCTATGTATACTTAAGCAAAATTTTCCTTTCCTGACCCTTTACAAAAAAAGAATGAAAAAACATCTCAAATCTGTCCCTTCTGTCCAGCTCTGGCTGTCCTCAACATGTTACTTTTATGATCACAACTCAGTGAATCAACATTACTTTACCAAAGCGTAACCTGCACCTTGGTTCCACATTTCCTCCAATCATCAGTCCATAATTCTGCCAAAAGGGGCACTGCCCCTTCCCTCGACAAAGGCTAATTTCCTGCTGTATCATCAGCTTCATGCAACTGGAGATGAGGCTACATAAGATAGCCTGACTTAATATAACTGCTGGAAGTTACCAGAGAAAAGGTCCTGGTCTCCATTCTTTGCTCAAATGACCCACCCTGTGACAGATCCAATGCTTGTGTAACCTCTCCAAAGGCTGTGGGTGGTTTGTGCAGTTAAATGGAATCAAGAGTCACTGAGGACCAGAAATGGCAAAAGAGGGGTTATTTCCAAAGCCAGTTGATTACCTGCTTTATCATACGACAAACTAGCAAGCATACAAGAAAGTCACGTGCTGGGCTTCTGGGGAGAACCAAGGAAGGACAGGAGAAAAAGTGTTTTCAGCATCCCTGAGATCCAGTAAAGTGGCTGGGGAACAAAGGTTTCCAGAAGTTTAGAAAAAATACTCACAAAACCTCCCCCAAAAAACTAGGATTATGCAGCCTGAGGTTATTTGCTGGCTGATCTCTCCTTCAGGATTGATGCACCTGAAGTTGTATTTTATACAACAGGAAGATTCATCCTGTTGGCTAACAGAAGAATACGTCTTTGAAGGGTTTCCAAGTTGTCTGTGCTGTTAACCTGCACAAACTTAGTGCCTGCCATATTTGTTTAGCATCAAGGAGATAAAAGGTGACAAGCAGCTGTATGTAGCAGCAACCAGCAACAACTGGCCAGCCAGATACTGTCAGGGGATAAAGAGAAAAATGTACAAAAATGATGGGAGTAAAATAGTAAAGGAGGTTATTATCCATACCAGATTATTCAGTGTTCTATAAAGGAAAACTGAACACAAAAGAACATTAAATCCTGAGTAGATGGCAATAATTTTGTAGGTTAGATGCAACAGCCATAGATAAACATAGCAATACTGTCATGGTTTGACACAAGTATAAAGAAATTTACCTGCACAGGCAGAGCGATGCAAAGGTATCAGCATACAGGAAAAAGAAAGCAAACCACCAATTTTATCAGCTCAGTGTTCAATAGCAGTCAGAAAGCAAGAAGAGTGATTACCAGGAAAGGAACAACAGGGAAACATGAAAGCACTGCTATACTACCTTTAGTAGACTCCTGCCTTGAAAAGAAGATACTTCAACTAGAAAATGTTCAAAGAAATACCAAATATACAAGAACAGAATTAACATATTAAATAGTCGTGAGGCTTGGGAAAGAAGGATGACTGAGGGAAGATACACTGCTGGACACAACTAGCATAGAGACAGTGAGAAGGGCAGGAAGACAGAGCAATATTCAGGCGAATAACACTTATACTATGTGTGGAAACAGCCTTTGGAGGGAGCCTTGGAGCTACTCTCTGATTGCATTACAAGTCACTGATCCAGCACCAAGTGCAGAAACAAACTACGTGTACTTTCATTCGCAATTCCTTTAAAAACCCTAATTCCCACAAAGGAAGGTAGCACAGCCTTGACACCTGCAGCCTGGAACTGGTTTTCCTAGTGTTACAAGAACACTGGAAGTTAGACTTCAAAACACAAAAAGTGGAGGTAGCAAGTGAACAGCAGCCTGCTCCTGTCCACATGGATGTACTTATCATCTACCAATTAATGTTATATCTGTTTTGTTTAAGAGGCCTATCCCTGTGGGTTATCTAAACATGGAGGGCTGTATTACACAGTGCAGTATGTGAGCTTTTTTCACTAGCCAGAACCAACATTACAATATATTCTTCCACAGGTAACTTCAGACAAAAAGAGGTTAAGCTATGACTCTGCTGTCACTGACTCACTTTCTCTTCTGCCCCCAGAGCAAGGTTTCTCAACTGCCCCTCTGTGCCAAGACTAGCAATCTTACAGCCAGTGGGAGATGATACAGCAAAAAAACCCAAGTCCTGTTCAAACTGTCACAGGGCCATGGTAAGGACACAGAAGGGTTAGCGGAACCAGGAAGCTGAGAAAGGATAACAGAAAACCTGTTGTACTAATTTGGTTTAAGCCAACTGTTATTCTTGTGGATAACTTACAGTTATCCACATTTGAGCCAGATACCAGTCTGCACTGTGTTGCTTTGCTTAATGGAAAGCAAACAGGTACTTCTTTGCAAACAACTGTAAGGATTTTGAAATTCAAGGAGGAGCTAAAGGAAGTCTGGTTCTAACCTGCAGCACTTGCTTGACAAGGTGTGGATGCCAGTGACCCATTGCAAATATGTATGTTTCATGTTAACATTCTGCTCAGTTTCCAGCTTCAATTAAGAGCAATGAAATCTAATTTTACTGCTTAATATTTATGTGATTATAAAGAGACATTGTTTGGGCTTTTCTTCCTCCTTTCCAAACTCAAGGATGAAACTTGAAAGCAGCTTTGACTTTTAGCGTAGCTTTTGGGGCTGGAGGGACATTTCAATTAGAGGAGGCAACTAAGGCATAACTGAGCAACTTACCAACTGATCTGATTTCATTAGAGAAAAACACAGACACTATGGCTTGGCATGAGACAGTTGGACTGTTCTTCCTGGTTTTCCCTATACAGCCCATGCTGTTAGTGATTCAAAGGGGAAAGATTGGGATTTTTTTTGGTTAAGACCACAGATAGAGAAATATGTTCCTTAAAAGGCCCAATGTTCAAATTTTATTATTCGCATTATTGCTGGTGGAAAAGGAGACTAATACTGAGCTGTAACAATAGCAAGGATCCTTGTAGAGCTCTCTGGCTTTGGAGCCAACAAAGTCTGTGTTTTCAACTGTCTACACACAAGATCACTTCAAGCCCTGGTAGGAAGTGGTAACTGCAAAGCTGCCAACATGAATTTACATCACAGAGAAAAAAAGTCCGCTGTTTTGTTTTCATTGTCCTTTTCCTCTTAACACAGCAAAAAACTGTTGCATTTAGCTTTGATATAAAACAAAAAGTTTCTGTGCCTGTTCACAAGGTCAGAAGACCCCCAGCTATGCTGTTTCAGTTGTTGTGAACAAGCATTTTGGCTACGTGCATCAAAATAATCCACTTTACCTAAAACAAACAGATGCAGCAATTAATGCAATATGTAAGTGTTCTGCAATGTCTTTTCCTTTGACAAGGCATAAATAAAGAAAACAGGAAAGGCATTATTACCTAACTGTGCAAGTCAGAAAAGCTGCTCTGAGACATTGTGTGCGAGCACACACACTGGATAGCCCCGAGCCACTGCAAGTGCTTCTGCATGGATGCAGATTATATTCCTATCAGGGGTGCAGTCCTGGAAATTCCCCAATTCCATAAATAAAGCAATTCCAATATACAATTACCACACAACCAAAATAACAATTTATGAATTTCTTCATCCAACAGGACACTGAAACTCTTTATACTATTGACCATACACTGCCATTCTAATCAAGTGTCCTTTCACTTTTAAGTCAACTTTGTGTTATTTCACTGTGCCTATCTTAAAATTACTTAAATACAAGCTTACTAGGTGGAACTGAAAAAAATACAGGACAACATTTTTTTTGCTCACACATCCCAGACATGTCTGCATCAAACTGCCAGACTCGTTATAATTTTAATTGAATCCCACACTTTTCAGCCCAGATTTTTCAGAATCCCCCTTCAGGGCCTACTGTCAACTAGAAACTAATCAAAAGACAAGGAATTAGAACAACACACTAGGATGAAGAAGGAATGCAGCAAAACAGAAAATACCAAAATTAAGTGCTCCTTAAATAGCTGTGATACAGATGCAGATTGCAGAATAATAATTACATTTAAATATATTAGCAGAGCATTACAATTGCAAAGTTAGACTTGTGGAGCAAGTCTAACTTTGCAAATGGAGCCGCTGTTAAATGCAGGAGGATTCCGGTCAAGGTCAGTAATTGCCCAGATGATCCCATTGTGGAAAGAAAATCCTCAATGCTCCACCTGAAAACAAAATACCCAAACCTAGCTTTGCCACCATAATAGTATTCTCACCTAGGCCAACAGTATAAGGTTCCCAGCTGGTGGGAACACTGGTTTTGATTGCTCAATTTGACAAATTGCTCTTAACATAAACCTTTAATTCTCACTATAGGAATCATACCTGCTTTATAGCTTGTTGAAGTTTTTCCAGATTTATTTCTTTGGCTTCTTTTAGTAATGTCTTTTCATCCATCTTTAACATAGAAACTCTGTACTGGCATAGTTCCACCACAACTACATCAGGCTGCACTTCTTGTATTGTCTGAAAAAGATGTATTTATTTATACTGCTTTAGAAAGGAATAAATGCAGCTGATATCACTACTTTAAAGAGAAAAGGGACCCTAAAAGCATATTCCAACAATCATTTTCAATTAAAAAAGCAGAAGAATAGTAAATAAGTTATTCTCCAAATAACTATGCATTGAGAAAAATATTAAGAAAGGTGACAGCAATTGAGATTGAATTATGACTCAGCCTTAGTTACTGGATGCTTTAGGACAGGATAATTGTGAACACACTGTACTGGGGAGAGGAGAAGGGAAGAAACACTTCATGTTAAACTTTTCACATTCACAAAATTAATTTGACCATACTCTGTGGTAATTTGCAATCTGAGTTAGAATATTCTTTGTGCCAGAATTGTCAACCCTGGTTCTTACAAGATCCCTACCCCTCTAGCTCCTGGATAATAAAGCCACTCTAAATTGCAGAGTTTGCAGGAGGTACAATATGAAATAGTTCCTACTTGCACTAGGAAGTAGGGGTTTCAGACCTGTTTGCAGCTTGAGAATGGAATCTGAGATTTGGGCAGCATGGTTTTACAGCTAAATATTATACAGGCAACAGTAAGCTTCACAAGTGAGATTTCTACTTTTAACACTGGCACTGTTTCTGCATTTTTTATTGAAGGACAAATAAAAATAATTTGAGATGGGAGAGCAACATATTGCATCAAGAATTATTACTGTAACATGTCTGCCTCTCACCCCATAGTGCTGTTAGCAATTCAACAGCCAACTAGAAAAAACAGAGCCTGAAGGTTACAGCACAGAACCAAGTCAGAGAGCTGGACTTCATTCTACTAAGTGGTTAGCTGAAAACACTATATATAAAGATGCTCCTGAAGGGCTCAAACTGAGTATTTACCTTTACTACATCCTTTTTGCTGCTGTCACTGAAGTGGGCTGTTCCAACCACATATACTTTAGACCCATCCTCGGTGTCAAGCTCAGTGACAGTGCTTGGTAAAGCAGGCCTTTTCTGCCTCTTCTTCAACTTCATCTCCAGGAGAATTTTAAATGCATCTGCATCAGCTATAAATGTAAAGAAAAACAGAAAAGAAAAGCACACATGACATAAAGTGCAGGTACGTAAAACAGAAAATAAAAATGTCGCCACTAAACAGCAGAGCAGAGCTAAAAGGCCATTGATTTACCACTATAATCTTACATTCAATTCTGAAGCTACATCATTGAGAGTGCCATCACTGGAGAGGCTGCCTCCAAGCATGGGTCTCAGTCCAGGTTTCCTACCCTGTGGACACTGGGACAGGTTGTCCACGCAGTTCAGTAAGGGAAAGAGAAGCTGTGTGGCAGGTGAGGTGGACAGAGAAGCAAAGAATACTTAGAAAAGGTATTCACTAAATTAGAGAAAAAATAAAAAGAAAAAAAAGAGCATTTTTAAAATTCTAAACCCGAAGTGTTCCATTTTGGGATTCTTATCTATATAATAATGATAGCAACACATGGACACTGGTGTGAATATGACGGCAAAGTCACCTGCACATATTGGCACATATAGGATACCTACAGTACCAACCTTAGCCTTTTCTGTGATTAACACACCAGGGATCAGTACACAGAGGAAAATTAAACCTCAAGAGGCATTTAGGTCAGGAATGCAATCATTCTTCCCTAGATTCAACAACTATTTAAGATTGAAATGGTACAATGTGAGTTTAGTCCCTTTATGTCAAGCTTGCCATATGGAGGACAGGAGGATCTATCAGTTCCATTACAGTTACTTGTTAAATGCCAGACAGCCTCACTGACTGAGACAGAGAAGCTTTAACTCTATAGTAATGGGAAACATAAGTCACTTTGAATGAGTCATCTTTAAGCTGTAATGCATCTTAGAAAAAAAAAGTATCAAGCAGGAAAGCAGAGTTTTGATTCCAACCAACTCTCTTTCTCTGGCAAGCTGCTGCACAAGTTAGCAGAGGTCTCAAGTGGTCTCCAGAAGCCTGGAATAGGATCATAAGCCCAGGGGGAAAAAAAAAGGATTAGTGAACAGTTTGTAGGCAGGATGTCAAAGATGCAGATAAATTACAGCCTCCTACCACATATTCATTTTATGAATATGGTTTAACTGTGTGGCTTTGGCCCCAGTTCTGTCCCACAAATACTAATCTCGTAAGACTTTACGTAAAAAAAACCAACCCCAAACCAAAACCAAACAAACAAAAACCCCACCAAATTAAAAGAAAACCAACCAGGCAAAAGAAAAATCCAAACCAAAAAAATAAAAGCAACCCTTCAACATCCTTTTTAGCATTTTAGCAACCTACTACTTCATGGTCAATACCCAAGAACATGGTGTGCTGCAATCAGTACTGTCTGAGCTAAAACAATGTTGCTGCCAAAACAGATAGTGATGCTAAGGGAGAGGTAAGGAAAACATGACTGAAAAAGGAAGAAGAGGTAAGGCTGTTGCATTCGTAGCACTCACAGTCACATAATTACAAAAGCAGTCATAGTACATCAACAAAAACCCACCTAAGCAAATATCCTGCCTCCCACTATGGTCAGAAGTGAATACCTAAGGGAAAATATAATACATGGGGAAGCGTAGGTAATATCTGTCAAGTACTTTCCTAGCCTGAAGCCATTTATGGTTCAGATTCCCCCAGTTGAAAGTGGTTTCTATGTATTTGGTAATCCTTAAAGGGTGAAATGTCTATTTATTTTTCAAGCCTTCACCTCTCACATATACTCAGTACTGGACTGAATAATGTTACATGTGAATTAAAAATGCTATAATGGTACAGTACCAGATGTTATAATTTAAGGACACAATTAAGGAGAACATTCTCGGGAGTAGCTATGGTTTTTATTGAACCAACTTCTATATCTGGAGAAAAAAGCAACATAAAAAATTAATCTGCTTCCTTAGGTCCCATAGCTTTAGTCAAGGCTCTGTTTGATCCCATGAAAGTTGAGACCCCTAGGAATTATTCAGCAACGTTGCTGTTACACACCAATTTGCCCTAAGGTGGCTTAGAGCCTATTATTCGCCAGAAAGCACAATCTGAACGTTCCTATTGTTATAAATCAGCACTGTATACATTAATAGCACAACAGTGTATCAATATGCATAAAGCAAATCCTAAGAAGTGTTTGTTTTCTCCTCTTGAGAAAGAAATGCCTGTCATTATCTGATCCTTACCAGTAACAGGTAAGAAAAGATAACTCTCTTCCCAGGCTTCACAAGATATTTTTGGTTGGAATACTTCTATTGCCACATCCTGGAGGCTTGCCAAAACATTATCATGCTAGTGTGGGCAAAGCATTCCACTTGGGACAACTGATCAACATCATATCACTAGATGCCAGACTGTTAAAACAAACATACTTAGGCATCACTGGCTTAGAAAGCAATAACTGAGCTTAAAACAATAGCTGAGTATATCTATTAAATCTAAACATATTTACTTTTGAAAGTATGGGATCAGCAAACTGAGAATCAATATGTCATTACTCTTTCTGAACACAACTGGGCCTTGAAACAAATCAAGAACAGATTAAGTCAGCTCTGACTTCATTAGCATCTCCCTTTTGTGCTAACTGCCCTGTCCCTTTTAGCTAAGGAAAAAGCAAGGACCTTTAGCTTAATACCCTTCCCTCCCCAGTCAAACCAGAAACATACAGATATTCTGCGATACACTTGACGTTTCCTTTGGGCCATCTTCTGGTGCATCAGAGGACGACATTGGATCTGCAGCAGCCTGTATGAAACAAATTCAAAAGGAGGCTGGGAATTATAATGAAATGTTTTAATACATCTTTCCCTTTGTGAGTTTACTCAATTTGAACCTACAAATAATATTCAAACAAGTAAATAATTAAAGCAGTGTCACAGTTCAAAATATCTACAGTTTTACAACTATCTTCTCCTAGCTGCCTGATTACTACTTCATGCCTATTTTAAAAGATAATATTTATACCTGACAGGGAGTTTTTAAATAAATGGAGTTCCACGTAAAAAGAACAAATTTAACACTACTACAGCACCTTCTGTACTGACACCTAAATGTGCACTGATTATTTTAATACCATTTGACTCAACTACCAGTCAGCATTAGTCTGTCAGGAGTCTGATAAAGTTAATCAGTACTCACAAGAGCAAACACATCCATTCTAGAAGAGTCAGGCCAAGTATTTGTTGGAATAAGGCAATTACACAATATGCACATCAGATCTTAGAAAGTTCATGTGCATGATGACTCTATACATATCAGGAATCAAAGTCAAAAAGACACAAGGCATCTGCAGAGTTTTGCTCTCTAAAGGAACAGAAGGTAATTGAAAAGATTCCCAAAGACTGACTCTTAGATATTATCACTAGTAGTATACAATGCATGTCTTTGGCTAACAAAAACCTTTCTTATTTTTGATTAACAGGCCAGTTTTAAAACCCGTGCATAGAATTCAAACAATTCCAGTCATTCAACCAATGTCATTCAAGCCAGAGAGGCAGAGTTAGCGCAGAAAAGACTCAGGAATAAGGGAAACCTAATTATAAACTACCTTTAGGCAACAACATTAATTCAAAGTTTAATGAGGATGATTACTGGGAAGAATTTGGAATTTCTGAACAAAATTAAGTCAAAAAGTTAGAGACAGGATGAGAATCCATCCAAAGGAAAGGCAGTATTGATGAGTCAGCAAGCAGGCAGCCAATCTCTCCTGGCAGATGCCAGCTTTTTAGCTAAAATGACTGGTTTATTTACTTTGTACTTAACCTCCTCCAGGTTTAAAGCAAAACTGTACAAAGCACATCCAACTGTTAAGAGCTTTCAACAAAAGTAATTATTTTCCTCTTGCATTCCTTTATGCCAAACAGGAATTTTGAGAAAATAAATCCTGAATGTCTTACCGTGGGCCCCACTGAAGGCAAGGAAAAATTTATGATACATTCCATGGAGTAAACTCAAAACGTACAACAGCTTTACAGAGCAAAGTTTAAAATACAGCAACACACCATCCTTTCACTACAAAGCAGAAGTCTGTTCACTGACAACTGCAAACTGCAATTACACTGCAAATTGCAATTGCATTCACAAATCTAATTTAACACCAGCTCAGCTTTTGATCAGAACATATGGCTTGACTGTACTGCTTGCATACGTTAAGTCTAGTCACAAAAATATTTTGGAAAAATTTATCCATCTGTAACATATGGAATTAATCCTGTCACTTATGCTGGCTTTGTCATCACAACACTGCAACGAGAACAGCCCTAAGCCACCACATTAAGAGTTTGTTGTTCTTTTTTTATTATTATTAACAGGGCAGAAGAACTGACATTCTTATACTTCGTAAGATAAAAATTTCCTGAGCTTCACCTGTTACACCAGAAAAAGATTTTAAGATACACAGATAGGAAAGGAGAAGGAACAGACAGGATAGAAAAAGCATCTCAGTTGGATTTGGCAAGGAACTTAAGCCATGTACAATGTGATTATTTGTACATAATCAATTTCTGTATGTTACTCACAAAACCTTTTTCCTCCTAAAGGTTTAATCTCATAGGTTAGGCTATTTTATGCAATTCCTAACTTGCGAGTAGAATAATACAAAATACACATTTCAACTTTTGCAGCTGGAAAGAAAGGGAACCTGAGAAGAACCTAAATGTGTGAAAAAAATAGCACTCAGCTCTCTGTCCCCATTTTAAAAGAGGTCTCACACTGAAATTTTCAACCCGAAGACTTTGCAGAATTTCCCCTAGAATGAATGGAAGGACCTGGCTGATTCAGTCTTGACCTTCTCTGCAACTGTACTGAGATAGAAACTTCATCTCCAAGCCCTACCTCAGGCTGTTGCTCCTCTTGCATTCCTGTAGCGTAGGCTTATTTTCACCAACCACACAAGAACTGCAAGAAGTAAAAAGAAATGGAAGAGAATTAAAAATTAATGGCATAACCCAGAATATTTGCTCAAGAACTGTCAGGGGGAAAAGAAAAGCAGATGTGTCTCTAAAGTCTCTAATAAAGGTTAAAGTAATAAAAGCAGCAAGCTGAAGAGGCACAAATGTCACCTCTTCAACTCTACTGCTGTTAAAATAACCACAATAAACCAACAGCAACTCCCCCGGCAGTAGGGCAAAACTAGCCTGTTTCAGTATGGTTCTTGAGGTGGCTCTAAAGCCAGAGCAGTTTTTGCAACAGCAAAAATCTTGCTCAACTTGATCAGTAGTTCTGTCGTGTCCATATAAACTACATCAAGACAATTTGCAGACAAATTTAGGAACCATGTCTATTTCTATTTCACTGCTGCAAAGAATAGCAGAGCAGCCACAATCTTAATATTCAACTATAGTCATACATATTGTTTTATCTGCATCATATGTTCACATATATTTACAAATATGCCAGGGTTAGATCAGTCAGCTAGTATTTGTATGAAAAACCCATGAAATTAGGTTTTCAAACCCTTAGTGAATGGTTTCCATGTCTTAGTTCAACAATATAGATGAAAGAAGCAATCTTAAACATCCAAAGTCGTCCCTGAAGTTGGCAGAGCGCTATGATTGGACTTGGGTGGTACTCTGAGGTGATTACTCAAGACACTGAACGCAGGACCACTGCTTGTGCTGCTTATTCTCAGTGCCATCCCACTAAAACTGAAGCACTCAAAGAAAGTGCTGCTTATTTACTACAACAGACTGGGCTGCCTCCATTTGAGCTAATTCACAGTACATGCGAACAGTGTTTGGTTTTATTAAATAGAGAGCAATCCTCAACAACTTAGTCATAGAATACATTTGCAGTCTGACTCTGGAGAGTGGACAGACAAGTTTGGCTCCTGCCCTACAGTCAGGTGAAGCTGGAGAAAAGCTGGCTGGCATCTGGGTGACAGCATACTTCAGCACACAAATGCAATGGCAAGCCTCCTCCTTGCCCAAATACAAGTCTCCTGCAGTCGGATTAATGCTCTGCATCCTGGTTTCTAAAAAGCCATTTTACTTTCTAGCTCTGCTTATGGTAAGTTTCTTTAAAAGAGCATTTGCCTGGGCAGTATGAAGCATGTGAGTGTAATTCTGTCCACTGGCACATCTCCCTCCACGCAGCAGAGGGATTTCAGAAATTTGTGCTTTCTCACTGTCCACTGCTCATGGTCAGCCAGCAAACTGGAGATCACAGCTGCAGGCTGGGCAAAAAAAAAAGAGTGGCCAAGATCCTGGTTTCTGCATGGTCTCTGGAGCAAAATCCCCATGAAACCCAACAAAGCCCCACAGCATGAGCAGGCAACAGCTACAGACACAGCTCCTGAGCTGCAAGGCAAATACCTCATTAAAACAAATACACACTGCACACAGTCCAAGAGGTTCAGCAAAACAAACTATTCAAAGACATGCAAGGAGTCTGCATAGGCAACATAAGCACTACAGTGCTTGCTACAGGGCACAATATCACTTTAAAACCAGGACCATGCCATCCTGCCTTCTAAGGAGTCAAGTCAAGGAAACTTGGATGTCAGAGTAAGCTGAAATGGCAGGTGAAGCTGAACTGCTCTTCTGCTTCAGTATTCCCACAATTTATGAGTGGTGTGCACAGAGCTAAAGGAGCATAGCAGAAGGAAACCCCTGCCTTGAGACCTGCAACCCGAATGGGACACACCAGCCCACAGACATCTCACTCCAGACAGTCTGTCAGTTTTGTGGGCTTAAGTAAACCCAGTGCCTCTTTTATCCTGTCCTGTCTCTGATAGACTGGTTTAACTACTTGTTCACTTAGGCAGCAAACCAGACTGGAAAGCAGGCTCAGGTTAAAAAGAAAACCACTTTTTTCTCTCCACACTCTACCAAGGCATTTTTAGTTCAGATGACCAAACAGCTGCAGGAAAAACTGCAGCAGCAAAACTTGAGGAACAGCATAAAGTGGAGATGCTGAAACCAACTGCCCTCTAAGAAAATACTTGTCCAACTACATCACCACTCAGACTATACTGATGCTCAGCTCTGGGCTTGGTTCTCAATTGGTCTTTGTGCAAAATACCACAGTGTTTTTCTGCCAGTCAATCAGCTGGCCCTAAACACAACCTAAAGCTCTAAGATTGATTAAGGCCTGCTGGCATTTGAAAACACATCTCTTATCTACAGAGTGCTTTTCAAAATAATGAATGACAAGTTTTGTTTAAAGAATAGACTCCTATACAGAAGCACTACGTGGTATTTTTTCCCACCAAGTGACATTTTAGAAAACCTCATCCCATTCTCATAACTAACTAAATGATATATCTGATACTGGTAGGGGTGGGGGGAAGAGATCTTCCCTGAAGTTAACTCATGCTAACTAGCACCGGTTTTTACCTGACCTGTACCTTTAGAGAAAACAAGCTGTTTGTTTCCAGCTCACTGTTTCACTCTGGTTTCCAGCTCCAGCCTCTGCAGGAAATCCATGGAACAATACTTCCATGCCCAGATGAGAAAATGGGCAGCCACAACAGGCAAGTCTGCCACTTTTCTTCTAGGACAAGTGGGCCTGTGGGAATCTCATGAAGTTTAATAAGTGCAAGGTGCTTCACCTGGGTCAGGGCAACCCCCCAATATCAATACAGGCTGGGGAATGAAGGGATTGAGAACAGCCCAGTGAGAAGGACTTGGGGTGCTGGTGGATGAGAGGCTGGACATGACCCAGCCATGTGCACCTGCAGCACAGAAAGCCAAATGTATCCTGGGCTGTATCCAAAGCAGTGTGGCCAGCAGGGTGAGGGAAGTGATTCTGTCCCTCTGCTCTGCTCACAACCCACCTGCAGTGCTGCATCCAGCTCTGGGGTCCCCAATACAGGATGGACATTGGCTTGTTGGAGCAAGTCCAGAGGAGGCCACCACAATGGTTAGATGGCTAGAGCACCTGCCCTGCAAGGAAAGGCTGAGAGAACTGGGGTTGGTCAGCCTGGAAAAGAGAAGGCTTTGGGGTGACCTAATTGCAGCCTTCCAGTACCTGAAGGGAGCCTACAAAAACCACAGCAAAGGACATTTTACAAGAGCTGTAGTAACAGAACAAGGGGGAATGCCTTCAAATTCAAAGAGAGTAGATTTAGATTTTCCTGGTATCTAAATACCAGGAAAAAAATCTTTACTTTGAGAGTAGTGAGGCACTGGAACAGGTTGCCCAAAGCAGCTGCAAGAGTTCAAGGCCAGGCTGGATGGAACTTGGAGCAAGCTGGTCTAATGACAGGTGTTCCTGTGCACTGCAGAAAGGTTGGAACTAGATGATCTTTAAGACCCATTCCAACCCAGGAATTCTATGATCTTGTTTTCAGGTGCTTAGATCTGTTTAAGTTACACTGGAGGTGAAATTTTCCATGCAGAAGACCTGTTTCTGGATTCACCAGATAACAGACAAGGCTGACTACTCAGCTAGCAGCATTCTCCTCAGCAGCACTGACAAAAGTCCATATATTCTGGGAATTAGTCAAATAACTTGGACCCCAGACTGATCTAGCTCATCCACATGAAAGACGCTATCCTTGTACATCTCTTTATTCACAGAAGATATCTGTGTGCTATGATATTTGAAATACAATCTTGAAGCCTCCGAGAGAAGACTGAATGTACCTTGCTGTTACACAGATAACCAACTGAAGCACACAAATCTGAATGCATTTGCTTCCCCCATGTCCAATAGCAAGTAAGGGGGCTGATTGAGATCAAATCCTGGCAACCAGATGAACAATTTACATCCATGCATTTCCAAATTTCTTGGAGTTATATTTTTCAACCTGTGTTTTGGGCTTTTTTCTTTTTTTTTTTTTAAAGTTTACTTTCCCGAAGAAATGACAGAAGGTAACAATGCATCTTATTTGTCTGTGATTGTTCACCCATAGGTGAATTTTAAACAAGTATGGTAAGCAGAGAAGATTCTCACAGTAATTTAGAGGCACAAGCACTGCTCCTCCAAGAAAAAAAGATCACTGAAGATTACAGGAGGTTCATGTGAAAAAGAGGAGGTCAGCAGAACTTGCCAAGGAACAGAAGGAAATTCAATCCCAAATTGAAAAGCCACAGGCAAAAAAACTGTTCACAGAATTATTTATGGTGTTCCATGGTATATATACCACAATATCTCATAACCCTAAGTTCTACTTACCATGAGATTTGGCATGAACATGTGAAGCAAATCAAATTTCCCTCCTCCAGCTACTTCAGAGGCCTGTAAGAGCCCCTTGTGAGATATATCACATACTGAAAACCTCAGACATGACAGTGTACTTCTTTCAGATGAACTGGGAGATGCAGCTTTTAGGCACTCATAAAGATCAGAGATTAGGAAGTATTTCTGTTCTCTTAACTGCCAGGAGGCTGTATTAATCATTCATTAAGGGATTCATTCTCCTGCTGTGAGTAGTACCAAGAAAATTCCTGGAGCTATAAGAAACAAAGAGAAGTCTGGTCTTGCTCTTTATAATCTAGCAAGATAAAGCTTTGCCTCTGAAATTCTCTTGAAAGGGCTCCTTGATGATCGAATCTCCACCTCAAACACCTTTTTTTCCAGGCAAGTGGAATTCTTGTGCTTATCGTATCTTTGTTAGTCCAAGGGAGCCTGCCATTCACTGGGCCATTAAAAATTGTTGCTTATATATCCATGTGTGGACAAATAAAGCCCTTTTTTTAACTCCTAAAACACCTAGGCAACCAAACAAATTTGTGAGACCACTGAATAAACTGTAAACATAGAATTTAGCCGTTATTCATCTCTACTGATAGGCACCTATCTCTGCTCAAGGTCTTCTTGTTTTGACAGCACACACAGGAGAGCCATTGCTGCTGAGAAAAGCACTGCCAAAGAGGGGCTGTATTTTTGCCATGCACATTTGCATTATTCTCTTTTCCCCAAAATAGCAGAAATTCAGAAAGGAACACACAAGAAAGTTCAACATCTTCTAGCAATGCTTATCTTGCACAGAGGCTGGCAAAGCAGAGTCAGAAAGACCTCCCTGCCATGCTATTTCACATCAGCTCCCCAGCTTTCCTAATATAAACCAGCTTCAGCAGTGCTTCCTCTTTGTGTGACATCTTCTCATTACCTCATTTTTCATACTTGATAGTCTTAGCTGACCAAAGTGTTTCAGTTCTAGCTTCATTCTTAGGCATCTGAAACTCTCTTACCCTGCAGTCTCAAGAACACAAAAGGTACATAAACTCACAAATCAGGGCTTCTAGCAAGGCAAGTTAAAGAACAAAATGCTCTTTCCCGTTTAATTTCAATGAGGTAGTTCAGTGAGAAAATTCTAACACCACATAGGGGTGGACAAACAATTCATTATGGTATCCTCCTACAGTAGGGCTGAACTTGTTCCTTTACTGTCTTGTCTAAATTTGCTTTCTTCAAAGAGTGATTCAACTGAATCAATAAAAAAGCTCTCAAAAAACCTCTCATGCTCCTACCTATCAAACAAGCGAGTCAGCTACTTTTCAACAAGATTTTTATTGAATGTTTTCCTCCTTCTGAGCTATACAGAAATTCAGAAGCAGCACTTTCTTTCCTCAACATGTTGACACTGCAAGAGGGAAATAAAAGTTGCCTGTAGTCTTATAATTGCTCTGTATTTTCTATGCACTGCACACACATCAGAATAGCTGGTAAACAAACTAGGAAAGGAGTCACCAAACTACAACTGGTTCTGCCTTTTATTAAAAGGAACAGGCAAAATTTTCTGTGTTTGATCCCCTCACAAACAAATTTAAATGCATCTACTAATGCTTTTGATAGCTACAATATTCACAACACTGCAGAAGGTACAGACATCTCTTGGTACTAAAAATATTAATCCCATGGCCTCTGAGATAAGATTATATGTACTTCCCTGTTCTACAAATAAGACACTGAGGTATATGAATACTTAAATATATCTACAAATCTGACCTCTGGTAGCTAAACAAGTAGTTAGAAGGCTCCTGGATCTTTCAAAGCATTTCAATTTTGCAATCCAAATTTTCCTTTGCTTTTAATCATTGGTCCTTCTAGGATGCCCACATACCCCACAGGACAGCACTTCCTCTTAGTAACACAGCAACACCACTCATCCTTGTTCCTCTAAAATGGCTGTGGAAAAGACAAGAGGTAGGCTAAAGACTGAATTTGAGAGCAGGCTGTTGAACAATAACGTGGGAATCCTCCAGTGAAAATATAGCACACCTCACACAGGTCATGCTACAACTGAGCCAAAACTGACCTGAACTGGACATAAGCCACAGGCATACACAAAAGACTGTCACAAACAGACTCATGTGTGAACACTCTAACACCAGTATCCCTGGCCAGAACACAGCTTCCATCAGCTTGAAATGAGATGAAGCAATAAAAATTTACCTGCATCTATGTGCAATATGTGTGCTGTGTTCCTTTCACCCTCTAAACCTGCAGTTTCACTAGCAATGGATATTTGATTTAGCTGGTATAGCCTGTACACTATACATTCATATTATGCACTGCATAAGCTCATCTCATTTGAATGCTGCTACCCTTTAACAGGATCACTTATTTTATGTGAACAGAAGAGGCACTTCAGAAAATACAAACCCAAATTTTCTCCCACTGACAAACTGTTGCATTCTTTATTCACTGTCTGAAATACCTAACAAAGCACCTCCCATGCTTAGCATTTAACCTATTAAGAAGGCAAATCCAAAATAAGAGATACCCACTTAGGACTCAGCACCATACTCTGCAATGTAAAGAGAGTATTTAAGATTGATGAGGCTTTTCTCATATGTTCACACAGAAATCTTACAAATGTTTACAAACAATCACCAGCTCCAAATGGTGCCTTCTCTGTTGATAGACTGCTCATACTCAGAAGGATGCATCAGCTGAAACCTGTCTGCCAATTATTGTTAACAGCCACAAATTCAGAAATTGGAATGTATTTCAGAATTATCACCAAGGTGACCTACTCCACATATTGCATGTTATCTCTCCGACACAAACCCACACCTTTGAAACTTAAATGAGCAACTGGTTCTGTAATCACAGATGGTTGAAGAGCATGGCTCTGGTTTCTTATGACTCAGAAGTTCACAAATTTCAAAATACTTATTTTTACCCTCTGAGTATCAGTGAGGTGCTCCTGCAAAATGAACTGTGCAGACATATGCATCTAAACTCAGGTACCTGCACATTGGAGTCAACGTCAATTTGCATGCTCTGGAAGCTAAAATATAAAAGTCAAAGACAACTACATTCATTTTGCTTGAAAGGAGGTGTTGAAACACAAGAATATGTGGCCTGGGACACTGAAAATATGTTTATCGGTGAAAGACAAGAAAGCATTCTCCCATTCTTTGTGGTTTTACAAGTTATTGCTATTACACTGACTAGGGCTACTTGATGAAATGAGTAAGTATGAGGTGAATCAGGAATTTAATGAATTGCAGATTTCAGAATAAACATTAGCCCAAATCCTTACTCTTTTAAGAGGTTGTAAAGACATTGCTAAATTTAGAAATATGGGGCAGAAAGACCACAGTGATGTGGCTCCAGTCTGGACAGGCACTCAGAAACTGACAGTTTTTTAGAACCTATATATCTATCCAAGCCACTTTCCTATGGTATTCCAATGTGACTTATGTGAATTCAGTGAAGATCTAGAACCAAAATAATTGTATTAGACTTTCCTGTAACTAGCAGATTGGGGTAAGATACCAGTACATCCCCTCCCTCCAGGCCATATAAAGCTATGAAGCAAGTGATACTTCTGATTTTGGAAAACTCTCTGCAGAACACTCCCAAAGAGAACTAAAGGAAAACAGCACAGCTGCTGTATGTGTAGTTTCTATGGAGTTCTATGAGAAGAAAGTTTTTCACTCTGTTCATTACTACAAGCAGCAAACAAAGGAGATGGGTGAAGTTTTGTGGTGTCAACAGCTGTCAATGGCTGTTTGAGATCTGCAGAAGCTGCATCTCAGAAGTATCAGCAGACACATCAACTTTTGCTATAAACATTTCTAAACACAATCCTTACGATGGTTTGGAGGGATTTTTTGAATTTTGGAGGACAAAATAATTTTGTCCAACTGCAAGCACATTACTTATCAGCAGTGTTCTTCTGCCTGTCCCTTTCATCCTAGTCACCAAACAATACATGGGAACAAGCTAAACTACTCTTTCAAAATCATTAGGTAAACACAAAGCTGAAAAGTTTCGTGACATGGGCCCATCTTTTGGCAAAGTAAAGACACAGAGCTCTACTGTGGCAGGGAATTGAAGGAAAAGGGTCAGGTTTCAAGACAGACCTCAGAGACAAAGCTCCAGGATAGCAAATTCCAGCCTGCAGTCACAGAAGCCCCACAATAACACTAGCAGCTCAGTACTATTGACATACTCACCAGAAAAGCTGTCCTGCTTCCAAGTCCATCCAGCTGTTGCACTACTCATTTAACCTGGTAAGGACTCTGCACCTGACAAATTCAGTATGTATATAAAGAAAAAAAAATCTATTTCCATGATTATCTGCTGCCCTTGCAAGAAATGAGAAAACTCCTCAGCAGCTCCTGATCCTTGGTTCCTCATACACAGACCCTTCTTTACAGGCTACACTGTACCTGGCTGTCTCACTGTCCTTCTGAAGGACGGCTCCCAGTTGGGCAACACATGAGATATGCATCCTAGCGAGGCAAGATCAGGATCTCCAGATGCAGCATGCAGGTGATTGGAGACTTTCTTCAATTTCACCAGCAGCCATGGTGGTGTTCAGCTGTGCTGCAGGCTCTTGCTCTCTCTCAAAAGTGTGCACACCCTTCCTGAGATACAGACCTCTCAACACAGAAGCATGACATTGCACTGTCCGTAGAGACAGGGTTATTTTGCAGACAGCCTGAAGGGCTTACCCACTGGAAGACACTTCTGGAGCTCCAGTGGAGTCTTTCCTGTAGCTTGATATGCAGTGTCATCAGGACACTTCAATTCCTGCATGTGGACATGCTAAGTCCCTGCATCACTCAGTGACTTCAATCAAAACTGCAAAGCAAGTCTACAGGCAGGAGAACGAAGGAGGCAGGAGTAGAAAACAGCTCCTCCACTTTTTTTTTTCCTTATTAGAAGTGTAAAGGAAGAGAACTTGTCGCTGAGTGCATGCACATTTTCATACAAATCTATAAATCGTGGTTAATATTAAAGTTATGTTCCCCTGAGTCCTTTTATAGGAAGGGAGAAAAATAATCACTGCAAAAGTTGCAAGTTCAAATACAGAACTGTAGTATTAATTAACATGTTCATAGCACCTGAAATTTGAATGGCCCTTTAAAAAAACATTCAATAATTGAACATCTGACCTCAGATTCAATTCACATAGGTATTTGCAAATATGTTTCTAATCTAGTAACCATCACCAAGAGAATATATTGGTCAGATTTTGCACTAAATCATTCATGATAGACAATCAGTGCTGCTAACCAGAGCAAACTTCCCCTGACAGAACAAGGAGACCTGCAGAATCCTTCCTTCCCACTGGCAGTGGCTGGCAAAGCACATGCTGTGATATCACTTCAGACAGACACAATTACACACCACTCCCATTAAATCTGGAGCACATTTATCTCTGGCTTGCTCTCATTTCTACATTTTCAAAGACTGACCCAAATCTCTTTCTTAACTTTTCCTGAATAGCAAACAAGGAAAAAGAAGATGCTTTTTAGAAAGTATTATTTTAAAAAAAGCACTCGTATGACTCTCCCACAAAGAGACGCCAATACCATGTGGTTCATTCACAGTTGTGGTGGCAGCAACAGCACTGTTTCACCATATTTACCATATGGAAGGAAGAACACACTGAAAAATCAATCTAACTCTTCTAGCACCAAACTACACAGTGTCCAAGTCTAGAATTAAGATGCCAGAGTGCCAGACACTGTGAGGGCTGAAATTTACAATACAATACTCAATTCAAGTTACTGAGTCTAGAAAGTCTGACTGCCACCAACAGCAGGGCACAAACCAGTGCCACAGCCACAACGCAGCTTTTTCAATTAATAAACTCGTTTAGCTTAGGATAATTAAATGGACATGTGTTTTCCCCCTGCTGTGTAAGATCTATCCCCTACTAAAGTACAGCAGAGAAACCTCTGGAATCTGTTTAGTTTGGGTTTTTAAATATTTTCCTGCTTTAATCTGTTAGCTTTCCAAGAAAAAATATTTCCATTAATGAGGTAGTGAACAGTAGTTGCTCAGATACACACCTCTACAAAATGGAGAAGCGAGGTAATTCCAGACATCCTGGGTATTTCTTTCAACAACTATTGTCACCACCACATTTACAAAATAGCATCTAACTTGTAAAAGACCATCCTGTTCCCTCACTTTTACAACCCATCAGCTGCAACTTTCTGCAAAGTTTTACCAAAGAAAAATACTCTCTTCCCGAAAGCTAGCAAAAATAAACACCTCTGCTGTATGGACATCGGTACATGTATTTTCCTGAAGAGAAAAGCCCGTGACACATATTCAAGACCAAGGTTAACCTGAATTATTTTCAGAGGTGAATTCAGAAAAAAGCAGAAAAAGCCACTGCTTTTTTTAAGACTACTCTTCTAAAACTGCTAAGAGACCAAAAAAAAAAAAAAAACACCCAACTAAAAAAGAAAGAAAAAAAGCTCTGAGTTTACGTTTTTCCGCAGCTCCCCGCCAGAACCAAACAAATCCTACGCTCTTATCACCAAACACCTGGACCAGGAGCGCTGTGCCACGTCCGTGAAGCCGCAAACCAGGGAGCAGCCGTAACGAAGGAGCTGAGGACACGCGGGCCCGGGACCTTACACACGGCCCCAGGAGTCGCGTTTCCTGCCCAGCTGCAGTTCCCCGAACGGCAGGGCAGGGCAGGGCAGGGCAGGGTAGCGCGGACCTCCTCGCGGGACGCGGGCGGGAAGCGGCGGGCAGCGGCCTCCCGGCCTCCTCTTGCCCCGCGAGCGGGGCCGAACGCCTCAGCCCGCCCGATGCGAGGCGGAGCTCGCCCGCCCGCGGGGAGGCCGCCCCCGCCCGGAGAGGCCCCTCGGCCCTGCCGCCTGTGGGGTCACTGGCGGGGCAGCGCCAGACCAGCCCCGGCTNCCCACCGCGACCGGGGTCGGCCTCAGCACGACCCCACCGCCCCCCGGCCCTGCGGGATGCGGTAGCCCGGCCGCCCCCCCGTCCCCGCTGACCTGCCGTGCTGGGCGATGGGAGCAGCGGAGCCGCCGCTGGCCGGGGCACTGCGGGCGGAGCGGGCGCGGGGCGCGTTAGCCGGACAACGTGCTGCACGGCTCAGCGCGGGGCGGGGCCGCCGCGGGGCACCCTGGGCGCTGTAGTCCCCCTCCGCTCCCGGCTGCGGGGCAGCGGGCGGCAGCGAACTACAGCTCCCAGCCCGCCGGGTCGGCCGGCCCCTCCTCCTCCTGCTGCTCCTCCTCCTCCTTCACTGTCCCCGCGCGGCTCCCCCGCCGGCGGCTGCTGCGCTCTGCTCCGGCCCGGGGCCGCGTGGCCCCGTGTCCACGCCGGGTTACAGGGGTCACCCGGACCTGTGCCGGCGGAAGTGCCTCCAGGGGCCATCGGGATTTCTGCGGGAGCCCCGGAGCGGAGCACGCCTTCAGCTTCCCTGCGGGGCAGGGGCCCTTGTGGCAGGGAATTGAGCTACCTCTTTGAGGCTGCTTCTCCCTGTACCGGTGAAGCAACTCTGCGGCCGCGGCGACCGCTCTCACCCGAGCCCGGCTCGGTGCAGGAGGTCCGGCTTGGCACCGACCTTCAAGCCCTGGAGGTGGAGGCAGCAGCGCTCCCCAGGTGTCCGTGCCTGCCGTGGGTGCTGGCGGCGCGCTGGCACACGCGTGACCGCCTTGGCAGCCGTCTGGAAATGTGTACGGGCGAAAGGAGTAAGAGGGAAGGAACCCTTAGGGGTGGGACTGCATGGTGTGTCCACGTGGAAACACACCGTGGGTCTAATGAAGACTAAAATCGCAGAGATATCACACTCCAAACGACGTCATCTCTGAAGTTATCCGTGACTTCCTCGATGTGCAGCCCTGCTTGCCACTGCTGTTCTGGCCCTTCACTTTCTCTCTTGAAGTGGGCCTCTCCTGCTGGAAAAGAGTTCAATGTTTCACCCACAAAACGTGAAGAATCTGTGTTACACCATCTGTTTAAGTACAAGGGGTATTTGGTGACACTCCAAATTACTAGGCTGACATGTACAAATATTTTACTGGTCAAGAAAACATTTGTTTTCAAAAAATGTGTCAAGAGTTGATTATAGCAACCGATTGTGTCTTGGAATTGTCTCTATCCTTTTCCTGCTTCTATGTTCTATTAATGATAAGTCACAGTTCAGTGATGGTATGGCTTAAACACCCATTTAATCTGCACACATTTGTCATCCAAATGCAGTTTCATTTGAACAGATGTGAAGGTGTGCTTTCTGATCTTTTTTTACTTTACTTTCACATCCTGGGTTAGTTTAGGATTAGGCTGAGCTTTACAAGTATGCGGTGTGTGGAAATCAAGTCCAGACATGTTGAGACAGTTGGGAGTTTTACTTCCTGTTGCAACTTGCTATAAAAGCACAGAGCAGGCATTTCACGTGTGAGTGATCAAAACACACCTAATCAAGTGCAGACCTTCAGTTCTGAGGAAAAACCATCCAATGTCTAACACAAAAGGAAGAAAATTTCACTTTGGGCATTTTAATCCAGTGCTGTACACTGCTTCCAAATACTCCCACCACCCCCCCCTCCAACTAGTGAGTGAAGGCCACCAAGAAAGTTGGGACACTATGCTAGATCAGAACAAGTTGGTTGCTATTTTTGGGGAGTGTGCTTGATGGCTTTATTGGCATCTCCCCTTTGAGTAGTGTCATTTCTTGATGCAGCTGCTCCCCCTGACCACAGCTGCTTGCTTCTGAGTCTGCTTCTAATCCCACCTCTTCCAGGCATCAGCCTTGTCCAGCCACAAGCTCTCCAAGGCACCAGATCAGCCACAGGGCTGTCGTGCGTATGCTTAGCAGCCTGAATTTCAAGTTGCAGTAGTATCCTTTACAGAGCTGATCACAGTTTTTATCCTCAGATTTGCTCAGCTATCAGTGTGTGCCAGGCTTATACTCAAGCCCCAGTTATTTGCAGTGTCGTGTTTGTTTAATGCTGATACTGAAGCTGAGTGACAGTTCAGTGTGTTTTTGACTGCAGCTCCTCCTACTACACCACCAGTGGTGTTTTGTACAAACTCTGTGAGCCCCTTGACAGACTACAGATCTGTTCCCAAGCTCCCCACTGCTCCAGCTGCAAAGGTTCAATGTTTTTTTGGTGAGAGAAAGGGAGCACTGCCTTAGCCTGCAGGGAAGACCTCACCTGATCTGATCTGATCTTATCTGATCTGATCTGATTGACAAGCCCTGTGCTTTTGGGAATACTGTGAACCTTGCTGGCCTGATTTTATTTTAGCTTGCAATGCTGCACCCTGATTATGTCAACAGTGTTGGTACTTTCGTGTATCCTTACTTCAGGCAGTGTTTCCTTTGCTGGCTCAGCAAGAGGTGCAGTGGTTGAACATGCCTTTACAAGGACCAAAGTAAGAGCAGGTCTCTACTGACATGGAACAGTGTGGCTGGAGATTCTGCCTCTGCTGTTTTCAGCTTGGTCTGTGGTGCACAACACTTCTGAAAGTGTAGAGGGAGGAAGTTTAACAGAAGCAAGGACCTCTGCCAGCAGGAGGTCTTAGAGGTGCCCTTGTGCCAGGACTGTGCCAGGGATCCCTGTGCCAACTATGGTGTCTGCAGGAGCCTTCATGACTGTCAATTGTGTTCTGTTCTGTTGTGCATAATGAATGCGAGAGTTGTGGTAATTGAACACTCCATTAATTAGCAATTGCAAGATGGTCACTGGTGTCTTCTAAGAGGCCTAGTGTGACATGTAAATCTTAACATTTAATACTTTGAATACTTTAAATATCACTATTGATGTGGGATTGTTTGGAGATCAATGGCAAATGCCAGTAGTGAACAGAGGGCATGGTAGACGATTCCTGAATTTCTTCAGTGTTTCAACTCTACTAAAAATGTACTTTTTTATTACTGAAATATCTGTATGTACAGTATATCTGAAGTAGGTATTGTGTAATGAGTCAGAAAGGGTCCTCATGCACATGCCACTGTTCTTAGGCATAGAAATTTCCAGGAATTTTTGGGATTTCCAGGGCTAGGAACAAGGAGAGGAAGCAAAATGCCTACCCTCCCTTCCTCTCTTTCCTTCTTTTCCTCCCTCCCTCCTGCCTTCATCTTCCATCCATTCTGCTCTCTTTCTCTTTTTGAACAAGTTATTTTTACATTAGGTTTCTTAAGAACTGATAGAAGTAATGGTGACATCATCCAGAAGAGCTGGTTGTCTCCAGTGATCTCTGGTTTGTAGCAGATAGAGACCCAGTGAAACATTTGAATCAGTGCCTGAACAGATTGCCAGGGAAGGTACCAGACTGTTCCCTAGATGGCCGTATGTCTGTCCATGTCACAACACGTTCTTAAGAACCTGTAATAAAGAACAAAATCACCACTACCTCCAAAAACAAAAAACCCTGAGCATTAGAAATGTTATTCCAGCACCTGACCTAAACTGGTGTTTGCTTGTATCCAAGCCAAATAGCTCGTGTTCTGTGGGACCGGAGGACAGCTTTCTCTTTGCAGCAGCCTTTAAACATTGTCACGTCTCCTCTTGCCTTCTCTAGATAAGTGAGCCTTAAGATTTTCTCCATAAGTCCCGGCCTCATGGACACTTGGCTGGGGTCGGTATTGCACATTGCCTGGAAAACGCACCTGGACCCCTCACTGCTGAGCGCTCTCCAGTTCAGCAGAATCCTTCCCCCCCACCTCTGGCGTTTCCAGCCCTGGAGCAAGGCGGGGGTGGTTGTGACCATGGCTCGTCGGGATACAGACGGGAACGTTTCGCGGGCGAGCTGGGGCAGCAGCGGGGTAAGAGCGCAGCGAACGGATCGCAGAGAACGCGCCGGGGCNCCCCCTGCCGGCCGGGCTCCGCCAGCGCCCCTCGGCGGTGCTGCGGTCCCCGCGCGGCGCCGGGGTCACCCCACAGCCCCCACAGTCCGCCCGCAGTCTTCTTTTCTGGCGCGATTTTGGTAGACATCATCCGTGTCAGACTGCGAGGCAGAAGGAGAAATGCAGAATGACTAACAGCTCCGCTGAATTTCTCTGACCGTCCTCCCTGGAGGATGCATAGGTTTCTGTCATTTCGGTCTCACCCACTGTTTGTCATCGCTCAGAAAAGCACCCGAGGGCTACCTCCAGCGTGCTTCACTCCCTCGGGTCGGGAGTATGGAGTGTATTCACGTTACTCTGAAACAGCACCATCTAAAGGAGCTAAGAGAGAAGTTCCCAATTCTGCTGTGCCCAGGATGGGTACGGCTGTTCTGTCACTCGGGCAGCACAGAGATGGCAGCCTGCCATGTCGAGTGCTATCCAGACCCAGAGCCCTCCGTGCACTGGTGTATCTGCTCCTGAGGCTGGGAAGATCTCGGAGCTGTTCCTTCAGCCCTGCTTCTGCAACGGAGCTGCTGTATGTGGCTGGAACTGGCTCCAACAAAGCTGATTCAGGAAATGGGAAGAACCAAACCACACACTGGACTAGTTCAACTGCCTCTGGACTTTACAACTGACCCTTAAAATTTGCATGAGGTGTGGGGACAGTTCATCATGAGTGGTTGCTGTAAAGGGAACCTCGGTGGGAAGCTGATGACTGTGAGCAAGGATTTAATAGTCCGGGTCTAGCCCTAGCTGCTGTGCTGGAGACTGTGGCACGGGCACAGGCAGCTGTGCAGCCCACCGTGTGCATGTGGAAGAGGATGGTGCTGATGGCAGAGGGAGTGGAAATGCAGCTCCTTTGTTATTCCTCTGCGTCATCCCCATCCTCTGCTCTCCCCTTTCCATTAAATTTGTAGCAGGCCTGCAGAGCACAGTGCATTGTAGAGGCATTCCTGGTACTTGAGGGTAACACAGCTCGGGTAGCAGAAGCTACATCGGCGCGGGGCTGTTTGTGAGATCGTTTGTGTGGGAGGCATGCAGAGCGAGCAACGTGGCCTTGCTGTGACAGCAAGGGGGATGTGAGACATCTGCTCTGGGCTTTCCTGGTCCAGGAGGCAAATCAGAGCTTGTGTTTCTCTACAGGAAAGGCCAGAAAAGAAGGCAAAACAGAGATGTACCTCTGCGTGGAAGTCTAGGATCGCACAAATTAATCTTTATGTTCACCAGAGGAAACCACAAGGGCCACAACAAAGCCTAACCCCCAAAAGCTTTGGGAGACAAGGAGAGACAGCAGAGCTATTATCTGTGGTCTTGCTCCTACATATGAACAATTAAATCACACGGTGCTGTCTTCAACCAATAAGAGACTGGATTAGAGCTACAGAGCAGAAAATCTAGGCTAATGCCAGTTTTCAATCCATAATGCACACTTGTCTGCCTCAGATCTGAAAGCTGTATGGCATTATGGGAAGCTTTGGTTGTAATCCCTGCAAATAAGTAAACAAAGGAGTTGAAGATAAAGACCAGTTAATGAAGCACTGAAAATCACCACTGATGTCAATGTGCAGTGTGGACACAAGAAATAGAATGAGGGGTCCAGATACTTGGTTTAAAGTTGTACTGAAAACTCTGGTTTAGCAATGGGATTTTTTCTGTTAAATTCCCCCCTTCTCACAAGCCTTGGGGCATACATAAACACTATCAGCTTTTCCTACAGAAAATTGAGCTGGGGATTGAAAGAGCTGGGTGTTTCCTCCTCTACACTGATTCCCCAGGGGATCATTCAAAGCGAAGAACAGTAAGTTAATTTGAGCAGGTGGTGCAAACATTTTCCTACATACTGCATCCATATGTGGAGTCAGTGAAAGTGCTGTAACCAGCTTGCCTGCTCACCAGCTCCCCTATTTGCATGAGCTGTAGGATTCCTTGTGTGTACATGCGTTCATTTAAGGACAAAGCTTGCACGGCTGAAGTCCCTGGCACAGTTCTCTCTCACTTCAGTGGCTACAGGACCTGGCTCCAGGAGCTTGTGGTGAGTGGGCTAAAGCTGAAGAGACTCAATACTGTTATACTATCGTATTCCTTCAATTATGTACTTAAATTAAAAAAAAAAAAATCAAGCCTGTCAAATGATTATAATCCCCTTCTTACTAATATCTAGAAATACTGTAGAAATTCACAAATCCCAGCTGCTTTTGCCTTCATAGACAGATGGAAAAGTGCTTAACACATGAAAGGTTGCCTTTCTCCTGAAAAAAAACTAAGCTGCTAATAAAGTCATTAGGGCACCTTAATGTTACATTGTGTCTGCATATGTTTCAGTAGTAGGGAGTAGTTGTACCATGCAGAATCAGAACCCAAAATCCAAAGTTATGCCTACCACATATCAGAATATTCAATTACCTCCCATGGATTTGAGTCAAAATGTCAGTTCCTATGCCTGTGTCCTCTAATGGACCTTGAAATGAAGAGGTGCAATCTCCAAGAAATTAAATGTGCTAAATCTTCTGCAGAAAATCTTGGGGCGTACGTCTAAGGATAAGAGTGAAGAGAAGGAAGGAGACATCTTCAAGATTTCTGAGAAGGTGGAGGACTTACAGATTAAATGCAGACAAGTTTGAAAAGGACTTACTAGGAAAAAAAAGAAGATTAAAATTACCACATGGTCACAATGAACAGCTTTCAATCACCTGCCCTGGGGCTTGTGGTCCTGGTAGAGTGGTTTAAAGAGTTACCACCTTTCAATCAGAGTCTAGTGCCCCTAATGAACTTGTAAGGGTTTATGCAAATCCATCCTACCTAGCATGACAGTGGCCTAGAAGCACTCTTGTAATCTGTCCCTCCATCTCCAGTGAGAATACAGGAACTAATGGCAATAACTTCCTGAACTATTTGCTCAAGGGCTACCTGTGCGCTGCAACAAAATTTCTCCATCTGAAAACTTGAATAGTCCCCAGGCAGGTTGCTACCTAAATTTGCTGCTTTTCCTGGGAAAAGAAAACAAAACTATAACAGTATAAAAATTGTATTATATTTGTGAATTGGGTACCATGCAAAAA